>CM028687.1:64338573-64364293 GCA_016771965.1 Brassica carinata | reverse complement strand
TTTAAACGGTCCGACGAGTTTCATTTCAATTCGGGTCAACTACGACAGCGCAGGATCCTTCCCTTCCCTCGCAATGACGTGTCGCGCAGCTCCTCCGTATTAAATAATTTCCCTCCACCACCATATTCACGCGGACCACATGACATAAATCATTTTATTCACTTTTTTTTTTTTCAAAAAAATAAACAATAAATCTCGACTTAATACCTAACTCTTGCGATCGTCGTCGTCTTTGTTCCCATCACAAGAGAGATTCGAGAGAGAAAAAAAAGAGGAGGATGAGTTTCCAAGATCTCGAAGCCGGCTCTCGATTTCAGCAGCAGCCCAGTCGTGGGAGGAAGCAGAGACCTCTGTCTAGTCGTGGGGATCCATCTCAGGAGGTAGCCGCGGGGATATTCAGGATCAGCACGGCTCTCAATTCCTTCTTCCGCCTCGTTAATTCCATCGGAACTCCCAAGGATACTCTCGACTTGCGTGAGAATCTGTCAGTATCACTTCCCCCCCCCCCTCTGTTTCTCTTTAAATCTCGGTGTTAATTAATTTAGGGTTTTTGATTTTGCTCTGAATTAAAAGAAAAAAAAAATGATTTTTATTTGTTTTTGAAACTGACCCTGTAGTTTTTTCTGGAAATTGTCTTATAAAGTTGGGTTCTTTTTGTGTTGGGCAGGCAAAAGACAAGGTTACAGATATCAGAATTGGTGAAGAACACTTCAGCTAAACTTAAAGAAGCCAGCGAAGCTGATCTTCATGGAGCAGCTACTGTAAGAAAATGCTTTCATTTTTGTTTTCCCTTCTCATATGGTGCTAATGAAATGTTTATTGGTTGCGTGATAGTTGTTGTGTGTGATTTGTTTATCTATAGATGTTAATTCTAATTCTATGTTGTGTTTGTGTTCTCTCGCAGCCAATTAAGAAGATTGCGGATGCTAAACTGGCGAAAGATTTTCAGTCGGTTCTCAAAGAGTTTCAGAAAGCTCAGAGACTTGCTGCTGAAAGAGAAACTACATATACTCCTGTCGTCACTATAGATATCCCTACCAGGTTGGTAAAACATGTTTGATTGGTACTTTCACCAGTTAAGGTTTTTGTTCCTGTTATGAAACAGAAGCTCGTTGTAAATGAATCTTTGTCGTTATTTGTTTATTATATAGAAATGAGTATGAGGGGCTTGATTGATGTTAGTGTAAACTTTTTCGTGTGTTCAGAAACGCTTTAAACTTGGGATTGTTACTGATAGTTTTGTGGAGTTTGAATTGTACTTACACATGCTTTCATTGTTATGTCACTCCGTGCAGTTATAATGCACAAGAACTGGATACTGAATCTTTAAGGACCTCCCAGCAGCAAACTCTTCTTCTACAATCAAGAAGGTGAGGAGGAATGTGTTTTGATTGTATGTTATAGCACATTGTTTTTTTTTCACAGTTGGTTAAGGCCAAGAAACCCCATTAGATCAATCTTCTCTGTTTCAGCGGTATGGTGTTAACTTATGTCTTGCAGCTATGTGCTATTAACTTTGTATTATTCTCATTCCAGGCAAGAAGTAGTGTTTCTAGATAACGAGATAACATTCAACGAGGCAATCATCGAGGAAAGAGAGCAAGGAATGAGAGAAATTCAAGAACAGATTGGTGAAGTGAATGAAATCTTCAAAGATCTAGCTGTTTTAGTGAACGATCAAGGAGTTATGATCGGTAATTAACTACCAACAACCATAACTCGTAAACTTTCCCTATGTCCTTTGCTTCTTTACAAACTAAGAAACACTGTAATGTCTATATGGCAGATGACATCAGCTCTAACATTGATAACTCACAAGCTGCAACTGCACAAGCCACTGCTCAGCTCAGAAAAGCATCTAAAATTCAAAGAGCAAACTCATCTTTGGTACACACTAAGACATTGACTCTTTTCTCAAACTTTTCAATTCAATGATTCCTTATGTTAAGTAGCTACAACTAAGTTCCCATATGGTTTTACTTTTGTTGCAGACATGCCTTCTTATTCTCATTTTTGGGATTGTTCTGCTCATTGTCGTCATCGTTGTCTTGGTCTGAGCATCAAACTCCAAGCATCAAGCGAAGACACGAGTGGATGAAACTATACAAATTACTCATTAAAGGTATAAACTATTGTACAGATTCTTTATACTCCATTGTCTTTCCCATGTAATCGAATTGAATCTTGATTTCTAATCGTGTGAATGTTGTATGTGTTAATCCATCTTTAAAGATGGTTATAGCAAAATATATAATAAACACATATAGTCTGATATATTTCCTCCTTCGTTCATATCCCTTTTGACAACCTCCTCTGAAAATCTAAAATCTATATTATTTACTTATTTGTAAATTATAATATGAAAAAAGCTCTAATAATCTATTCTTGTCAATCATTGGTCCATTTTCTGAAAGTATCATTAATCTGTTTTTTTTTTAAATATAATCGCATAATTTTACTGACAGAACATTGATCATAATAGAAGTGAACGCTTTGTCTGAGAATTAAAAAATAGTAGTAGTTTTTGGGAATTTCCTTATATAGTTTATTGCGATGATGTCGCAATTTCCCACGAGGAGTTGTGGAGATTTTGGGTTTTGGGTTTTGTACTGAAACAGTGAAACTTCGTAGTTATCGTTAAGTGTGGATTTTGATTGTATGTCCTATGGTTTAAGCTCATGCTCATTAGATGGGTTTCTTACAAAAGTTCTTAAAAATCTTGATCACGATGCAGACTTTTTTTTTTGTTTACTCGCTCGCTTATTGTAACAAGTCAAGACCCAAGGGCTTATCCTATGCGTTTATATGCTGGACTTCTCTGTCTTGCGCATTTATGACTCGTCCAAGGGAGAGGAGATATTGGACGTTAGGGCTGGGCAAAATACCCGGATCCGAAGAACCGAACCAAACCCGATCTGAAAAAGTAGGATCGAATCCGAATATCCGAGTGGGTTTAAGATTTTGGTATTTAAAGAACCGAAACCGAACCCGACCCGAACCGAAGTATTTCGGATACCCGAATATATCCGAACTAGATTTATATAACTATATATATCAATTATTTTTAGATTTAATAAATATTGAAAACATTCAAAATACATAAGATACTTTTAAGTTGTCCAAAATACTTGAAAATATATACAAATAGTAAAAAATATATGTCTAAAATAGCTAAAGTATACTTACAACACCAACAATACTTAAAATATTTATTGATTCTCTATCAAAATATTCAAACCAAAACAACTTATATATATTAATTTTATGTATTTTGACATATGTTATTTAAATTTATATGTAATATATTATTTTGTTTATAGATTTTGAGAAATTTAAAGTATATAATAAATTCAAAAATTAAGAAATAATTTAAATGGATTATCCGAACCCGAATCGAACTTGAATGGGTATCCGAACGCCCACCCCTATTGGACGTTATGCGTTTTTTATCTGATTGGTGTCTTGATAGTATATTTCTATCGGTCGATGGTATTGTCGTATACTGTATGTATTTTCCATTTGAGATTTGACACGACCCATATAGAACAAGAACTTTTACTATACTCGATTATTTATTTCTGGAACGAAGTAAAAACACTCCTAATACATTGATATAAACTCAAATTGCCGTATGAAAACCCACATGGATCATCATAAAAAATTTGAGTATTTTGTATGATACTTAAAAGAGAGTAAGTAGTCTTAGAAGGGGCAACTGTTCATACAGGTTTTCATGCAATATTCGTCGTCGCCACATCTGATGCGGCAATATTTTAAGCAGATAGCCTGGTCACCTTCTTGTGGCAATATTGCTTCATCCCTTTGTATTAAGACCACATAAATACACATCAATATTCAATACAGTAATTAAACAAGAACAAAAATATTTTAAAGAGAAGGAATATATATACGCAGTACGTACTTTAGGGTAACCTGTGGTGTGTGAGGTTTGACGCAATCGGTGACGCATGAATTGTAGTCTTGTAATGCTTGATTAATAGTAGCACATTCCACTGTTACCAATACCATCACCATCATCATCACCATACACATTTTTTGAGCCATTTCTGATAGAACTTTTTTTTTTGTTCAAACAGGTTTAAAACTCAAGAGTAGTAAGAATATAAGATTGATGTTTGTTGTTTGTTTGGTTTGATTTGTGTGGGTTTATATATACGATGGAAGAAAGATTATATATGGAATTATTCGTTCCTTTATATTCTTCTTTTTATGACATATGCTATTTGGAAATAAATTCGTAGAAAAGGAACAATATTTTTGAACTATGACCAGAATTCTTTCTTTCTTTTTTTTTTTTTAACAAATATTCTTTCTTTCTTGTTTTGAAAATAGAACCATATATTAGAAAAGGAACAATATTTTTGAAATATGATCAGAATCCTTTCTTTCTTGTTTTGAAAATAGAATCATATATTAGAAAAATGTACAACGGAAAGTTATGTGATGATAATATAATTATTTATATATTATTTTAGTTACGTCTGTTTTATATTTTTATATTTGCCAGATCAACATGTTTGTTAGTTAGTATTGATTTTAGGGTGATTTAAGAGAATATCAACTGGAGAAGTGTTTAATTAGGAGAATCGATCATTTTGAGTTGTGGACAAAAATACCATTTGAATTTAAATTGATAAAAAACCATCTACTATAAAAAGTCGTAATTGTTTTGAGCTTTTATCATTTTTACCACATAAAAGTAAAGATAAGATTAATCCATATAAAGATTTATCTGAACAAGAATAAGCCCACGATAGAAATGTTCTTAGACAGAACCCGAACGACCATATAAACCATATAGTCCCATAAAGCGGCTGAAGCGACCTCGCTTCTCCTTGCATTACATCATCAAATAATGAAATCAGAACATTAAGCCGCTGCGTTTCATTAACGGGATATGCTGAGCATGCAGTGGGCTTTCTGCTTTACTCAATCATCCGAGCCCGATATCGAGAGACCCTTTCGTCTCCATCAACTTCAAGCCGAAATTAGGATTTTATTCTCTTCTACTCTCCGATATTCAGTGTTTTTAAAACCGGTCCGACCCTGTGATTGAATCAGGTTTGACCTTGAAATATAGTGAAAATAGTGGTCAAGAAACTGTTTCAAAACTGTTTTTTAAGTGTTTAGAAAAAACAGTCTCTTAATAGTATATGTATATCGGTCGATGTAATTGTCATATAGTTTATGTATTTTCCATTTGAGATTTGAAACGACCCACATAGAACAAAAACTTTTACTAGTAGTCGATAATTAATTTATTTCTGGAGCGAAGTAAAAACACTCCTAATACATTGATATGAACTCAAATTGCCTTATAAAAACCACATGGGTCATCATAAACAAATTTGAGTATTGTGTATGATACTTAAAAGAGAGTAGTCCTAGAAGGGGCATTCTCCAAACAGTTGTGCATGCAAAATTCGTCCTCGCCACATCTGATGCGACACTTTTTTACGCAGATAGAGTTTCCACTTTCCACCTTCTTGTGGCAATATTGCTTCAACCCTATGTATCAAGACCACATACATACATCAATATCAATATTCAATACAGTAATAAAACAAGAACAAAATTTTTGAAAAAGAAGGAATAAGCCGTACGTACTTTAGGATAAACCGTGGTGTGTGAGGTTTGGGGCAAATCCATTTGCAATAATATTGGCAACGCTCATCTGTGCGGCTGCATTTGTCAACGCAATCGGTGACGCATGAATTGTAGTCTTCTATTGCTTCATTAATAGTAGCACATTCCACTGTTACCAATACCATCACCATCATCATCACAATACACACTTTTTGAGCCATTTCTGATAGAAATTTTTTTTGTTCAAATAGGTTTAAAACTCAAGAGTAGTAAGAATGTAAGATTGATGTTTGTTGTTTGTTTGGTTTGATATAAGGGAAATTTCAGTTCTACCACAAATTTGATAAACCCAACCCCAATCGTTTAAAATTAAACCCTAAACAATAATCACTAAAAACCTAAATCCAAATGTTAGTGAATTTTTGATTGAAGATATTTTTGAAAAGTGGTACTTAACTTGTGATATTTTTGACAATTTCCCTTTGATCTATGTGAGTTTATATATACGATTGGGGAAAGATTACATATATTCTATTAAAATTGAAATATAAATTAATACTTGCATATTTTTAAGTGAATTCTTATAGACTTTCATTCATTTTTTAACTAATTTTAATCATTTCATTTATTGTCTCTTTTAAATAACCTGACATAATTTATTATAGAAATACAAATTAGAATTTACCTATTTTAAGTATTTTATTACATTTTTACATTTATTTTTCAGTTTTCTCTTAACTACTTCATTAATTTTCTTTACCATAATAATTCAAAAATATTTATGTTACATGTTGACCATAGTAATTTTTAAGGTTTGAATGAAATTGCTCAATTCGTGATAAGGATTTAAACCAGTTAACAACGAATTTTTTAGTTTTTACAGACTCAGTTAAACATAGGCATTTAGATACCCGTTCGGCGTTCGAGTATGTACGATTTTTTGGATATTTTGGAATTAAAAATAAAAATTCATTCAGATATTATAAAATTTCGGACATGGTTTGATCCTTTTGTGTCCGGGTAAATTCGCAGGAACCTAAAATTATTCAAATAACCAATATGATTAGCAATATCATTAAATATCCAAGCGGACGTTTTAAAAAAGCTGGAGATAAACAGACCGGACAAGGCCGTTTTAACTTACAAAATAGAAACTAAGAATGGGGTATTTGATGAGATAGGATTGATACACTTTCATTCAATACAGCCAACACTAAAAAGGTTAAAGCACTAAATTACTTCTTTTGCTTTAATAGCTTAAAAAAACAATATGAGCACAATCATATATGGTTTAGTTCATCTTGATTTCCAGATCATAATTATTTTGTTACATTTAAATTACTTTTCGGTTTAACTTCCAGTTTGTTCACTCTATAATCTTTTTCAACTAAATTATTTGATAGTGATATATAAATGAAAAAATGTTAGATATGTAAGATTTTATTAATTTAAAAATTATTATTTTTAATTTTTAAAAAAGATTTCATTTTTAATTATTTATATGAAATATATCATATGTTCATATGAATGTTAATTATTATTTATGCGGACCGAACCTAGTTAAAAATATAAAGATGTTGTAAATGATCCATATTTTAAACAAAGTTTTTGTAAGATAATAAAATTAAAAATATAAAGATGTTGTAAATGATCCATATCTTAAACCAAGTTTTTGTAAGATAATAAAACTATTCCAAATAATAATTTTATTAGACTGAGTTTATTTTATATGGGGAGACAAAAGTCACAAGACGTCTTTGGTTCTAACTTCTAATTTCAATTGTTAGAACATCGAAGCGAACATTACAACTTCTGGAAATATGAACTTAGTTCCAATTCTTAAAATAATCATGCAAAAGATGGTATCCTAGCTCGTTATGCGTTTTTATCTGATTGGTGTCTTGAATTCTTGATAGTATATCTATATCGGTCGATGGTATTGTCGTATAGTTTATGTATTCTCCATTTGAGATTTGACACGACACATATTACTCCTAATACATTGATAATTTATTTCTGGAACGAAGTAAAAACACTCCTAATACATTGATATGAACTCAAATTTCCGTATGGAAACCCACAAGGATCATCATAAAAATTTTGAGTGTTTTTTTTGATACTTAAGAGAAAGTAGTCATAGAAAGGGAAATTAGATCTGCAAACAGTTCTGCATGCAAATTTCGTCCCTGCGACAATATTTTACGCAGGTATACTGGTTTCCACCTTCTTGTGGCAATATTGCTTCATCCCTTTGTATTAAGACCACATAAATACATCAATATTCAATACAGTAATCAAACAAGAACAAAATATTTTAAAGAGAAGGAATACGCAGTACGTACTCTAGGTTAACCTGTGGTGAGTGAGGTTTGAGGCACTTCCATTTGCAACGATATATGCAACCCTTATCTCCGCCGCATTTGTCAACGCAATCGGTGACGCATGAATTGTAGTCTTGTAATGCTTGATTAATAGTAGCACATTCCACTGTTACCAATACCATCACCATCATCATCACCATACACATTTTTTGAGCCATTTCTGATAGAACTTTTCTTTTGTTCAAACAGGTTTAATACTCAAGAGTAGTAAAATTGATGTTTGTTGTTTGTTTAGTTTGATTTGTGTGGGTTTATATATACGATGGAGAAAAGATTATATGGTATTATTTATTCCTTTAGTTCTAGTCGTTGTGTTGATTTCATCCCCCTATAAAATACACATACCATTTTTAGTTTGAACTGAGTAGAGATTTTTTTTTTGTTTGAATTCCCTTCGTTTTGATCTATTCTTCTTTTTATGCCATATACCATTTGGAAATAAATTCCTAGAAAAGGAACAATATTTTTGAAATATGACCAGAATTATTTGTTTCTTGTTTTTGAAAATAGAATCATATATTAGAAAATAGAATCATATATTCGAAAAGAAGCAATATTTTTGAAATATGACCAGAATTCTTTCTTTCTTGTTTTTGATTATAGAATAATCATATATTAGAAAAATGTACAATGCAAAATAATGTGACGATAACATAATTATTTACTAGACCTTGACCCGCGCAACCACGCGGATATTTAATTTCAAATTTTAATTTGTGTTTGTACCAAATGTTATATGTAAATGTAATCACATTATATTAAGTAAAATTATATTTTAGCATTTTAAAGTAAATTGTATCACCGATACTCGTTATTATATATAAAAATCCAACATTTACATAATTAAATCTATGTGTAAGATATTTAGAAAACAATTCTTTGGATGATATGTATATAAAATAGACAACAATGATTAATATGTTATAACAAAATTTACATTAGTTATAAAATTAGAAAGAAATTAAAATGATTGTTAATTTTTTAACGAATTTGTGATATAGAAACATCAGGATTAAAAATTTTACGAAAATAAAATGAAAATATAAATTTATTTAACTGCTTAAATATTATAAATGGACTTCAGTTTGTCAATATTTAATTTAATAATTTGGATAATATCTATATTATTAGAGGTCCATCACCTAGTTTGCAAGGGAACAACCCGTGAATTTAATTGTACAATATTTTCGGTTTCAAAAGAAATTATGGTAGCAAAAATTTAGACAATAGTTTGAATTTTCATGATTGACAATATTTGATATATAGATATGGAGTGAACCAATTATTCTGTGTAAGTGGTCAAGAATTTTCAGATTGGATTGTGACATTAAATTTGCATAATTATTGTTGAGTGAATATATACGTATGAAAATATTGATTTCAATAATTGGTTCAAATTTTAGGTAAAAACAAAATAAAGTAAAGCTCTATTATATATTTTTTTTACTAGTCCGGCTTGTTCGAGAACTTTTTAGGAAAAAAACTAAATTTATCCTACATTCCTCTGTGTATAAGCATCAGCTGTATGTGAAGAGGTAAAGAAGATTTTTTTATGGATTATACTAAACGAAGAAGAAAGTTACGATTAAGTGATGGGAAAATTATTTCCATTTTGATTTCCATTTGTCATTATTCACGTTTTAATGCAATACGATTTTGATTTTGATTTATCATTGTTTCCGTTTTTGTAGGTACAAATTAGAATTAAGAAATTGCATTTATCAATCAGAAAAGACAACATTAATTTAGGAAAAGATTATTTTTAATCTCAATAGCATTGAAGTGTAAATAACTTGCAAAACTAAGGAGTATTTTCATATTGTACTTCTCTTTTAATAATATAGATATATTATTTTATTTACTTCTGATTTATATTTTTATATTTGTCAGATCAACATGTTTGTCGGTTGTATTGATTTTAGGGTTACTTAAGAGAATGTCAACTGGAGAAGTGTGTAATTAAGAGAATAGATCATTTTGAGTTGTGGACAAATTTTTTTAAATTGATAAAAAAAAAACATGTAGTTTTCTTTTGTTCCTTAATTAGATAGCTAGTTGAGTACTAACTCTAGCCTTAACTGTTGATATAAGCTCAAAATCATTAGTACCATCTTCTCTGAAACAGATTGGTGAAGTGAATGAAATCGTCAAAGATCTAGCTGTTTTAGTGAACGATCAAGGAGTTATGATCGGTAAGTAACTCCCAACAACCATAACTCGTAAACTTTCCCTATGTCCTTTGCTTCTTTAGAAACTAAGAAATACCTTGATGTCTATATGGCAGATGACATCAGCTCTAACATTGATAACTCACATGCTGCAACTGCACAAGCCACTGCTCAACTTAGAAACTCATCTTTGGTACACACAAAGACTCTTTTCTCAGTTTTTCAATTCAATTATGCTGCAGCTAAAGCTAAGTTTCCTTATGTTGTACTTTGTTGCAGACATGTCTTCTTATTCTCATTTTTGGGATTGTTCTGCTCATTGTGATCATCGTTGTCTTGGTCTGAGCATCAAACTCCAAGCATCAAGAGAAGACAGAGTGAACGGAAACTATACAAATTACTCATTGAAGTTAATATTTAATGTAAAGATTCTTTTTACTTCAAAAAATATTCTTTTTTACTCCATCGTCCTTCTCATGTAATCGAACTGAATCTTGACTTCTCATCATGTGAATGTTGTATGTGTTAATCCATCTTAAGGATCGGTATAGCAAAATATATAATAAACATGTATGATTAGTGTGAATAACGAATCGGTCAGGGACCACAGAATATAGTGATATGAACATAAAAGTAATATATAACAGAAACAGAAACAACATAACGACCAATCTCTCAAACCAAATATTATTCGCAATTATGGTAGTAAATTGTCTGATATATTGTCATCCTTCTTTTATATCCCCTTCACAATGTCCCCTGAAAATCTATTTCATTTACTAATTTGTAAATTATAATATGAAAAGGCTGTAATTATCTATTCTTGTTCATCACCGGTCCATTTTCTGAAGATATAATAATATATCTTGGGGTTCTTTCATTGTTCATATCATTAATCTGTTTTACTGACAAAACAATGGATCATAACAGAAGTGAACGCTTTGTCTGAGAATTAGAAAATAGTACTTTGGGGCATTTCCTTATACAAGGTTCGAAACAATCTGCATGTGCGTTATAGCCACATTTCTTTCTACAATCTCTGTAGCAGCTAGCATTGTTGTCTGGCATTATTGGTTCCGTATAAAACTCAAATTTATGTATTTTTCATTTGAGATTAAAGACGACCCATATAGAACCAAAACTTTTTACTAATATTCGATTTTATTTTCGGGAACGAAGTTAAAACACGTAATACATTGATATAAACTCAAATTGTAGTATGAAAAACACATGGACCATCATAATTTTTTTGAGTATTTTGTATGATATAATTAAAAAATAGTAGTCCTACTGGGGGCAGTTCTCCAAACAATCGTGCATGCAAGCTTTGTCATTGCCACATTTGATGAGACAGTTTCTGTAGCAGATAGCGTTTCTACCTTGTTGAGGCAATATTGCTTCATCTCTTTGTATTAAGACCACATACATACAACAATATTCAATACAATAATAAACAAGCACAAAATATTTTAATTAAAGAGAAGGAATACGCAGTACGTACTTTAGGAGAAACGGTGGTGTGTGAGGTTTGGGGTAAAGGAATCTGCAATTAATTTGGCACATGTCATCTATGCCGCAATTGATAATGCATTTTTTGACGCATGATTCGTAGTCTTCTTTTGGTTGATTAATAGTAGCACATTCCACTGTTACCAATACCATCACCATCATCATCACCATATAAATTTGTTGAGCCATTTCTGATATCTTTTTTTTGTTCAAACAGGTTTAAAACTCTGGAGTAATAAGAATGCAAGATTGATATTTGTTGTTTGTTTAATTAAATTTGTGTGGGTTATATATATGATGTAGGAAAGATTATATATGGAATTTATTATTATTATTTTTATTTCTAGTCTTCGTGTTGTTTCACCCCCATTAAATTGCATATACTGTTTTAGTTTGACCTTATTTATTTTTGTTTGAATAACAGTTCTTTTGACCTATTCTTTCTTCTTATGCCATATACTAATTGGAATGAAATCATCTAACCTATATTAAAAGGAAAATAAGGTAGATGGAGAGTGTGTCCACGTGTGAAAAAAAAATCAACCAATAGGATGAGGTTTTCTCGCCACGTCAGTCTACAAAATTGGGTAATCTTGAGCTTTTTTTTTTTTGTAAATTCTTTTTGGTTAAAACCCGAGACCGTTAAGCCCAAAAAAAAACACCCAAATCACTCCACGTCATCTCTCTCTCTCTCTCTCGCGAAACCCTTCTATGTTTGTTCTCCGTTTCTTAGGCGATTGATTTTCTCAACAGAAGTCGATCAATCGACACAGCTCCATTTAAGTATACATACTCATAAATCTCTACTCTTTAATGCATCAATCAAATGGCATAAATCGATTTCAATTCCGTCATCCTCGCACCTTATATATCCATTTTCTGTTTTACTTCTCCCCTTCACCAAAGTCGCAAGATATATATAATTGCGGCAATCTACGGCAAACAAAACATCAACACATCGAAAGGTGGCTTCCTAATTAGTCTTGAGCTGCCTCTTACCGATGAACAGGTATACGCTCATCTTTATAAAATGATTATTGGGCTCCTTAAGACTCAATCTCACTGACTCAAATCATTCATCGATAAGGTTACGTCATCCAGGGCTTCTCTCTCCATCCTCAAACATGAAAGAATTCTCACTCCCCAAGACAAACTTCTGGCACTACGGAAACCACAAAGGCTCGCACCATAAACATCACACATGATCTTCAATGGATTGCAGGTAACCTGTTGCTATTTCTCTTTTTCATTGTTTTGAATCTTAGAAAGTTTAGATTTTCTATTGGTTTCTTGATCTTTTTTTAAAAAAAATTGGCTTCAGAATATAGTCTCTGTTTTTCTCCAGTGAAAGAATTTTGAAGATCTGGACGTTGATGCTCACTTAATTTCTCAACAACAGCCCACAGCAGTTAGGTAAATTCAGTTTTGAAGGAGAAGCTTGGTTTAGTTGCTTCTGTTGTGACTAACTGAGCTGAAGTTTATGTTATGTTGTAACAAATTGTATTTCTCTTTTAATATGGTGCAGGATCTAATACAGGTCGAACTCTGTCACACATCAAGAAAGAAAAGAGGTTTAATACAACCAGTTGTTACAAATTCAAAGTTTATTTTAATATACTGGAACTAGAAAATGAAACTAACTGAAATCTGATTTTTTAACTTGATCATTTTTGCTTCCTCATTGGATCTGGTAATGCCCATTAACTGCAACTTTGTTTTAGATTTTTAACTTTTTTGGGTATGTCTGAACCAGAAGAAAGAAGCCAAGAAAGAAGCTTACAGGAAGTGTCTTGAGTCCAATGGAGTTGCTGATTCTCTCACCCAAGGTATAATTTCTTCCTATACAGAATAGTAACAGTGTAACAGTTATTTGTGGTCAAGTATCTCCAAAAATATATACAGAAACTTTGATACCATAACTCTGCATAAAGACCTTTCTTTTGCAGAGAGCTTTAAGGGCAATGCCTGAACTAATCCATATGTTGTTGAAGCGCACTAGGATTTCATTGTAGCTCTGGTTGCTTTGAATGACCACAATGCCAAGCCTTCATCTGCTTGAGTAAGTTCTTGGACACTACTTTGTTTCTAACTGTTCTATATTAGTTTCTGAAAAACTACCATAATCTCTAACCCAGGTTTTAGTGAACCAGGTTTGGTCAAAAGTAAACTTATTCATGTCCTCTAGAAAATTGAAGGAAACTTGGTCTGAATTTGAATCATATTTCCCCCTGTGAAAATTACTTCATAGCTTTTATTTGTTTTGAAGTCCACGAATGCAGATAAACAATATGTTGTTTCTGTAAAATCTTGGATTCCTTGGTTTTGTTTTCGGAAAACCTAGATCGTGAGTGCTTTTTATGACTCTTCTTTTGTTTTGCTTCAGGTTCATTCAGCAAAGCTAAGAAGTCCTTAAGTCTCTGGCTACAAGAAGCTTCAAGCTGAGAAGTCTTATCTTCAAACAAAAAACAATAAGCTTTTGTCTAAACGTCAGGAAACCCTCCAAGAGGTATCATATCATGAACCACCTATAGTTGATCAGCACATGATTCCCTGCTTATGTAGCTCCTTAGTATCAGCTTTGCGAAAGTTCTTTTTACCATCCATAATCCTAAGAATTTTAAGTACTTGAGATAGCCATAAGTAGTCCATATATTCCGAATATTAAAGTTTATTAGCAGCTCAGATTTTTCATGTAAGAGCTCATAAAACTGAAGGGTTTAAATTAGTTTGGCATATTCTGTTGGTGGTCGCTGATGTACTTAGATGGAGTGCACAGTTAGCATTCACGAAACTCTTCCAAAGATGATTATTACAGAGACACCATTGAAGACCAACACACCAACTGTTGTGACACATTTCTTCATTGTATATTTAGTTCCTTTTTTGTGCAAGTATGTGTAGTTCCTATTGTGACATTTTCTTATCAAAGGAGGGTTGGTCCAAATGCCATTTTTGTTTCATATATGGATATTAGGTAGTAAAATAAATATAATAATAAATGCTGATAAGCACACATGATAAAGGTGACTATTTCAAGTTTTATGAACTTTTGACATATTAGTGATTACATTAGATATCTGAAAGGATGAAAAACTTATAAAGAACGCAAAATATTCAAA
Source organism: Brassica carinata (assembly GCA_016771965.1). Lineage (NCBI taxonomy): Eukaryota > Viridiplantae > Streptophyta > Magnoliopsida > Brassicales > Brassicaceae > Brassica > Brassica carinata. The sequence goes on along the minus strand of CM028687.1, from coordinate 64,349,509 downwards.
GAATCAAAGTTATATGACATTAAAAAAAAAAATCAAAGTTGAGATTATATGTAATTTATCATTTACTGCACCAATAAAAATATGTAAAATACACATTTCAATCATAACACTTTTAAAATATTAAAGAATATTTAAATAATAAATTGAATAATAACAGATAAGATAAGCTGAAATATAACAAATTATTGTAAATGCGCTAGCTTGATACTAATATAATTTTTTTTTTGAAAAATCAGCATAAAAGCTTAACTAACAAAAAAAGAAAAGAAAATTTAAGTATTATAGAATGCATATGTTTCGGAGATGAGCATTAAAATAGTTGAAATAGAGTTGGAGGATCTAAAGATTTGATGATGGATAAAATCTAACACTATTTTACTTTTAAACATAATCTAAAATTCAAATAGTTAATACATATAATCCGCGCGTAGCGCGGAAACGAACCTAGTATACATAATGGGAGAGTTTTTTTTTAAAGTGTCCACCTCAGCATTTCTAATCTTACTGAAAAAATTGTGTTTGGATTTTTTTGTGAGGAGTTTTGTGATTTATAAAGTGTAAACCTCTTTGTTCCGTAATCGCTTCAAAACTCCTCTGAAAAAAACATAAAGTTGCCCTTTCGTTTTCCATGAAACAACTTACCTTCCTTTATTTTACATCTCCCCATCTTTCCAGATTTAACCAGGTTCCTGGTGGGTTTTCAGATTTACAAACCAAATCCTTTTATGTCTAATTCGGTTTCGCTTTGCTTTCTATAAAAAATAGAAATCCATCCCGAACCCAACATTACTTGATATAATCATATCTGGTTTATAAACGGATCTAAACTCTACAACCTAAATAACCCAAAATCTTAATAACATGCAATGATCCAAACTGAAAATTCGAAACCCATCACACATATCGTAATAACCTGAGAATTTACTAATTTATTCTAATGGTATATGTTGAACTGAATTTTATTTTTTGTAAAAAAGATTAAAAACATAGAAGTTATTTAAATTTATATCCAATGATTGGTTGGTGTTATGTTAAATAAGCCTTTAATATGATAATCTATTGAAATTGGCATCCAAAATCTACTTATATAATTTAATTTTCTGCTTTTATATTCTGTGAGCGTAAATACATTTTTTTGTCAGCAACATGAATAGATTCCAATAGAATTCTATAAACTAAACTGATAACTCTGCATCCATACGAAAAACAAAAAAAATTATTGTTTCAAGAGTAAATACATTTAATGAACACGTTAAAATGATTGCAACCTTTTTAAAACTCATTTATGAAATCCTCACACAAGCCATATACTACTATTCAATTCATACAGGTAAATTCAATTCACTTAGGTAAATTTTAAATTTTTCAAAAAAACATTTATGCTTTCCGAAATCCAACCCTAAGAACACATACAATACTACAACATATGTTTGACAAAACCTAAACCAAAGAATATCATAACTCACTACTTTCACTCATCCATGTTGAAAACAATTCACTTTTGTTATATCATAATTTATATGACTTAAAATATATGTTAATTACATGATTTCAATTTTTCACTTATCAAAATATTTTTTACAAAAATTTTAAATTATTTTTAAGAAGAACTATACCAGACGACTTGCGGGGGTTAGAAACGTAAAAAAAATACTGTTTTTTTGTTTGTTCACAAGGGACTGGTTGTAATTTCAATAGCTTTTAGGTTACTTTTGCATTTGATTCAAGTTTGGGTTTAGGATTGCATTTGAAATCAAGTTGTGAGTTATGATTGGCAATTTCCCCCAAGAATAAACCCAATTTCAAATATTAGCCTAGCGATGAAGATGTTCTTAGGCTCAGCCTGAACAACCAATCAACCATATATCCCACAAAATATCTGAAGCTATCTACTCCTTCCGTTAAAATAGATGTTTTAGGAAAAAAAATTATTTCAAAAAGATATTTTTGTGTTTTCAAGAATTGTATTTCAAGAAAATTATTTGATTTTATTGAATTACTATTAGTTAAAAATTATAAAAAATTATAAAAAATTATACATTTTTGTAATGATTTAATCAGCTCCACACTGCTTTTGCTGATTATAAAAAATTATACATTTTTATACATTTTTATAATGATTTAACGTGTTTTCTTGATATGTGTAATACGATAAAAATCTATTTGTGGAACAGAAGGAGTATAGTCTATACTTTTTTCAAAAGGATGTTGATTATAATCCAAACACGATTACAAATAATCGGCAGGATACAATTCTTGTAAAACTGAAGCCATCGGAAGACATGAAAATCTGCGAGTTTAAAGCCCGTACATAGTCACAAGTTATAGCAACAACAAAAAACACAAATAAGTGAATAACGATACAATGTTATGAAGCTAAATATAAAAGATCAAACTAATTAACTAAAAGTTTAACAAGAACCACAAAAGACAAATGATGCAAGGTTGAAACCGAACTTTTCATCGTCCGTGGAGGTAGACACCGAGGATGAAGATGGGGACGATGGTGAGGAAGAAGATGTATGTTTTGAGATCGAGTCCTTGGAGTACGCATCTGACTCTTGAGAAGGCCTTGGCTGCTCGAGAACCATCCTGCAAAACACACACAAACAGTTTTATACAATGTCTCTTCGTAAAAAATCAATCCTTTGGACCGATCAGACAGAGAATCAAAGCCTAAAGAAACTATTTTTTTCAGACAAAAACAAATCGAGAAATTAACCAATCCCGACAAGAAGTACGAACCCTATGTAATAAAACAATCAGAATCAGAAGAAGGGTAACCGCATTACCATCAATTCTCATCGATTCGATTGGTATCAACCAACAAATGATGCAAGAGCGACCATAATTGAACCATTTATACGTAAAGAATCGATAAGATCTCTAGAACGCCAAATGAAAGACGACTCACACATCTATATTCTATACAAATCACTTAAAAGGTCTAAAGTTACATGTGACAATTTGAGGTAAATTGCCAAATGATAAATGTTAAAATATGAGTAGTTATTTGATTTTAATTTACCCTAAGTTATTTTACGTAAACGTTTGTAAACAAAGATGCACGTGCCTGTTTGTGGGAAGGCACGTGAGGTGGAGAAGAAGAAGACTCTTTCTCTTCTTCTCCAAAAGTCATCTCTTTCGATTCAATCCCTCCGCGAAAATCTTCGCAGATCAACCAATTCAAATCTTCTGGATTCCAAAACCCTATATCCCACCCGGATCCGATTCCATGACCGATTTGATCTCGTGATTTTTCTTTTTGGGGTTCAGATGATCACAAGCCTTATAAATCTACGATTCAGGGTTTAGATTACTGCGATAAATGTCGCGTTTCCCTCGCGGATTCGTGGAGAATTCATCAATGGAGGAACCAGAAACGCCTCTTCGTCGGGCAAGTATATGCTTCAGGCCGATAAACCCTTCTGATTTAGAACGTCTGGAGCAGATCCATCGCGACTTGTTTCCAATCAGGTTAACTAAAACTTCCTTTCTTGGGATTTGACTTTCACTTTTGTGAAATTTGATGTCTTTCTTTCAGGTATGAGTCAGAGTTTTTTCAGAATGTTGTTAATGGAGGTGATATCGTCTCCTGGGCTGCTGTTGATCGGAGCCGTCCAGATGGTCACTCTGAGGAGCTTATTGGTTTTGTTACTGCCAAATTTGTTCTTGCTAGAGAAAGTGAAGTGAGTTTCTTTTTTCTTTTGAACATTTTCTTCCTTGTTTCGCTTAATGGTTGGGTTCTGTAAAGAAGCCTGCAAGGTTGTTAAGTGTGATTTTGAATGTTTGAATCAGTTTGACGTGATGGGTTTTTTTCAGTTTTCATAAAAATCAAAACTTTATACAATTTCAGCATCTAATGTTTGAAACTTGTTTTGTGGTATATTATCCGCATGGGTTTATAAGTTTGGTGTTCTCTTCCTTCTTCCCCTCTTTGGGTTTTGTACTGAAATTTGAGTTTATTGTAAAGTGTAGATTTTGAATGTTGTTCAAATATTATGGTTTAAGCTCATGCTAATCAGATTTTTTTAATTCATCAAATGGATCCATTTTTTTAACATTTTGATCATGATGCAGACTTGTTTTGGTCTAGTTGTCCACTTAATGTAACAAGTCAAGGGCTATCTTGTGTGTTTATATGTTGATACTTTTTTTTTCTCTGTCTTGCGCAGATATCAGATCTTATAAGATATGACTCGTCCAAGGGAGAGGAGACATTGGTGTACATCCTAACACTCGGAGTTGTGGAAACCTACAGAAAACTCGGAGTAGGTATTGATTGATGACCCCAATGATATGGATGTTTATTGATTCTCTTGCTTCCTTCTGCTAATATCAAGCTCTGCAACTTTTTTAATCTTTGCAGCTAAGTCGCTTATTAAGGAGGTAATCAAATACGCTTCTAGTATCCCTGTGTGCCGAGGTGTTTACCTTCATGTGATTGCACACAACAACCCCGCAATCAGATTGTACAAAAGAATGTCTTTCAGATGTGTAAGGAGACTACACGGATTCTACCTAATCAACGGCCAGCATTTCGATTCTTACTTGTTCGTCTACTTTGTCAACGGTTCTCGCTCTCCTTGCTCACCCTTGTAAGTTACACAAGAGTTTTTTTTTATTCATATACCGAGGGCTATATGGTTTAATCATGGCTGCCGTTTGCAGAGATCTTGTGGTGTTGGTTCTGAACTATGTGAGGAGTGGGATCAAAGTAGTGGCATCAAAGCTGAGAATGAAGCAGGAAGAGAAAGGATTGAGAGGGGTTAAATGCAAAGACAACACGCGGTGTTTATTGCCAACACAGACCAAACGAAACCTTGCTTCATCAGAAAGAGTATCATCAGGGTACGATTACGTTTAGTGTTTTGTATCTGATTCATTTCCATGTCTTCATCAAGCTGTGGTTATATGATCCTTATAATAATGTTATACAAATGTAAATATTGTGATGTAGTCGTAAAAACCTATCTTAGATGGGACGTGATACGATCATAATTAAGGCCTTATTGGGCCTGTTACGGTTAGTCGTTTTATATCAGTCTCGTTAAGTTCGATCACTGAGCTTAACAAGTTTCAAATCCATTTTACAGTTGTGTGAGTGTGACTTCTGAACATTTATTTTGCGATGTAAAAGTAACGTGGATTAGTATGCAATAAATTTAAAATTCAGGAGTTTGTAAAAAGAGAAAAGAAAAACACAAAAGAACGACCAAATAGATTATATGAAACGAACAAAGAAAAAGAATGCTATGAAAAAAATGAACCGGTTCTCAATTTTACAGATTAAAATTGAGAACCGGTTCATTTTTTTCATAGCATTCTTTTTCTTTGTTCGTTTCTAATAATCTATTTGGTCGTCCTCTCTCTCGTCTCTTTGCCGGACTGATGAATGAACAAATGTGACTATATTTTGATGAAGTGAGCAAAGTTGGTGTGGTGTTGGTTTTGGTATCGTGATAACCAAAAGCTATTTGAGATGGTTCGGAGAAATTGAACCGAATTAAAAATATATCCCTTTGGCTTTTACGTTAGCACACGTTTATCCTCAGTCAGTAGTTTATACTAGCACACGTTTATCCTCCGTCACAATCCATGATTTAAAAATGATTGAGTGTTTAATCTGAATTAGAATTAAGAAAAAAAAATCATTGACCAAAGTATACATCTTTCTTGTATTTTTCCTTTTAAGTTTTTTTTTTCTGAATATATGTTAAATAAATTTTATTCACCCAAATTTTTTTTTTTACATGTGATAAAACTTTGAGATTGAATATTAAAGAAATATACTAATCTTCTATTCTAAAGATCATCTCGATCCAAACCAAACACTAAACCCTTCATCCAGCTTGTGATTTCCTTGGCGTTTTATGGTAGAAAGCTAACACATATGAATATATTGATGCTGATCAATAATACTAGTTTGTTAAATGATAATTATGATAATCACGACGATAGTTACGATTACAAAAAAAAATTATTTCGATACAGTTCTGTTTATAGTTCATTTGTTTCAGATAATAACATTCAAGGAGTCAGTTTAGTCTCGGCCGCAAGATTAAAAATAGTGCCAATATGTTCTGTCCCGCGAGACATGTAGCGTAAGTTATGTAACTCCCCAGTTAGTCTTTTTGTCTCCTACGAAAAGTCAAGATTGTGTCACTTTCGAGAGTATGTATTCTAGTTCACTTCTTCTTACCCATCGCCAACTAAATCTTTAATCTTCAATCATATTTGGTAAAACAAACAAAAGTATGTATATATATTTCTTATCCAAAAGTAATCATATTTATTTGTTCATTTGGCTTCGAAGAGTCAAGATTTTGTTTTGTTTTTACATCTTTGACTAAAATACAATTAATAGTATACATTGCAGGCTTGACTGCTTTTGCTACGCGTTTGTATGTACGTTTACGTTTTACAGAATGCTTATATCGAAATAAAATCCAAACCGAAGAATATAGTTGTCTTTGCATTTGATAATGTATTTGGGATTATATTTATAATGATAAATGGTAAAGGAAACAAACTTTGTATTTTAAATTATATAAAAAATAGATTCTAAAAGTGTAATTACAAACAAGATCGAATATTTGTATATAATACACTAAATATTTAAAACTTTACTAGATCAATTTACTATACATGGTATGAAAAAAGGAACTGTGAACTTAAGTGAACCATAAATATGCATATATAACTCTATCGACAACAAAAGAAAATTATAAAATTATTCTCTCTTTAGTTTTTTCAGTCATGGCTATTCAGGAAACGGCCATGCAGGTCCCGAATACGTTTGCCTGCAAAAAAGGATAATTAAAAAAAACATTAGACTAGCCAAACCGTCGATTATATGCATTCATGTGAAAATTACTGAAATTCAAAATATACAAAAAAACACATGTGAAAGAGTAACGTGGGATCTTACTCCATGATTTCCTTCCAATAAGAATCACCTGCTTCATCATCAATAGTGTCACACCATGGCTGATGGTGATCTTGTGTGAACGACGAGTTTGATGATGAAGGGTTAGAGGTATCATGATGGTGAACGATGTCTTTGCTATTGATCATCACCTGGCTTTGTTTAGATTCCTCCGGAGATGCCGCAACCAGTAGAGGAAGCGAGTTATGATCATCTTGAACATTCATTTGCATCAAGGAAGAAAAAGAATCCAAAGGCTGGTCAATCATTTGGTTTTCTACCGTTAGTTTCTCGTCATGGTTAGCCCCAAGAATGTGAGAGAAGTTTTGAGGTTGACCAAAAAGACTTTGGTTCTCTAAGTAAGAAGATTGGCCAAAGAGATTGTTATTGGTCTGCATAGTTAATGGAGAAGAACATGGCATGTTGTTGTTATTGGTGCTAAGGACATGAATCATATTGTGTAATATTTGAGCTTTGGCAAGAGTTGCTGCATCTAGTTGCACATTTTGATTGAGATTAAAGAGGTTGTTGAAATTTGCGGCGGCGATAAGTTGTGGGAGAGCGGCTAACACGTTTAGATGGTCGGTTCGAGGCTTATGTGTCACCGGATCAATCCCCATTTGAAGAAGTTTCTTTCTCAGATGTGTGTTCCAATAGTTTTTGATTTCGTTGTCCGTTCTTCCAGGAAGATTACCGGCTATCGACGACCACCTTTTGAAAAAAAACACATACGAAATTATAACTAACGGGAGTGATATTTTATCCTAATGGATTAGTTTAAAATAAATACCTAATACTGATTTACTATAGTCACAAAAAGATAACTTGTTTCAAGATTTAAAAACGGCCACATACGTATGCAGCTAAAGAAAAACAGTGTAGTAGGTGTTTCTGTCATATTTATTTATCCATAAACCATGTACTAATATATTTATTCATCATATATAATATGATTATGTTAACACTACTTTTGTGCTAAAAAAAGCTCATTTAACGCAATAACTTTTTGACCATCTATATAGAATATCTACTTAAACTAACTAGAAGAATTAACATATGATTTCGTGAACTAATTAAGGAATTATATAGTGTAAGAGCAATTGATTACTTGTTTCCAAGAAGCGAATGGAGGTTGATGATGGTTTCTTCTTCCTCTTCAGTGAAGTTACCTCTCTTGATGTCAGGTCTCAAGTAGTTGGTCCATCGCAATCTACAACTCTTACCACATCGGTTTAAACCGGCTTGCTTAGGAAGAGCTCTCCAGCTTCCATGCCCGTGTTTTTGAATGTGATCGATCAGTTTCTCATCCTCTTCTTGTGTCCATGGCCCTTTCTTTAGCCCATTCTCATCACAACACGGAGATCTCCCCATCTTTACTATAACACAAATGTTAAACAAACTTAGAAAATATTCTTGAATAAATCTAGAAAAAAATTAGCAATACATCAAGCTAATATAAGAAAGAAGCAAATACGCTTTTGATCCCTAATAGTATTCATGACTAGATATGAACGTTGTATGAGCAGAAACAAGAGTACACAAGTAAACTAACATATGCTTTTGTATGTATGTATATATGTGTTGTCGAACCTGTTGAAGATAACTTAGAACTCACAAGGGAGAAAAGGTTTTGAGGCTAAGTGTGTATGTGTGTGTGTATCTGATCTTTGCCCTTTATATAAGGTATTTGTGTCCCGGGTCTTGTATCTTGTCGGAACAAGAAAATCTTAGTTTAGCTTTTGACTTTGATGGCCCGTACGAAAATACCCTTGTGGAAAATTATCATATTATTAATTATTTGTAAGAAGAAGAAATAGAAAGGAAGAGAAGAAGATGATCAAGTTTGTGAAGCAATGTAGGTACACAAAAGTTGCTACAACTAATCCCATATGTTGACAAAAGACAGTTTGTGAGGCCTTTAAAGAATTTTAATGTACAGAAGATATATCAATTAAGTATCATGCCATGAATATGAAATATAATCATAGCAACAGAAAAGATGGTATTTAATTTATTTTTAAAAAGATGTGTATTGAAAAAATATTTCTCTGAAAAATAAAAACACCAGAGAGTAAAAATGTATGCCGTTTTTAATGAGTATGAGACAAGATATGTGCTTAACTATTATGATTCTCGCCGTTTTATATGCAGTTTAAATATTTCATTTGTAAAATTTTCATTGTCATGAGTTTGACATCTCCCTTTCAGAATATACATGAAACCGATTCGTACCAACATATATATTAAGTTTTCCACGTGGAGACGTTCAGTGTTTTTATTTAGTTAGCAGACATTCAACTATTATTGTGTAAATATATTATTCAATATCTCTATATATATTCCATAAGTTTGCATGGAACAGTGTCTACAACTGTATGCATCACTAGTCATTACTCAACAAATGATCCACACCATGCCACGTACTATATTAATACGTATGTTAAGAAACATTATTGAAGTCAAATTGTTAATAATTGAATATATCGTGTTCTGATCAATATAACAGTTGGCAACGATGAAAAAAGCAGTAGTATAAGTGTTTTGGACAAGCTTAATATATACCAACTAAGAAAATCAAAACTAAACATCATATTTTGTCTTTTTTTCTTAGGTTAATTTAATAAGATATCGTTTTATTTAAGCGATATTTTATCTGTTTTAAGACATCGGTTCCGATTTGACAAATTTTATACATATTAAAATTGAATATATGATACATTAGTAACTAAAAATAAAAATTTGCCAACTTTGAGTGAAGATTGATATACGGTTTGCTTTTAGAACTCAGATACTGAAATTATATAGCAACTAATTAGAAAAAAAAATCTAAGCAGTTTTCTTTGTGAAATAGCCAAATAATACTTTGTTTCTTAATATATTTTGAGAATCTCTACACATCTAAACAGGAAATTAGTTAGATGAAATTAATTAATGGCTTAAAATGAAGTCGTGGGTTTGGTTTTGATGAAAATATAAAACTACATTCAGTAAAAAAAATTGTGTGTAAATCAGTGAATAATATATTACATTTTCTGCTACGTTACTACATGCCTACTTCCATTTCATATGAGTATAGGTATTTAAATGAATCAAACGTCTCGATATGGTGGTTGATTATTGGTGTAAATTTAGTTTTAAGCACATCAAGGCACGCAAACTCATAGACCCTGGGACCCGGAAAAGCCCTAACTTCTTCTAACGACTAAACTAATTCTTATTCAACACTAATTCAATCTCTTTTTAGATGCTTCTACGTTGAAGTTGATTGGTTCACGAAATCTTTTTACGTGGCTTTATTGCATATATAAATATATGTTTATGTCATCGGCTTATAATAATACATTTCGTTAGATCACTGATTAGTTTAATATAGTTTTAAATTCGTCCGAGAAATTAATTCTGCTTACCGGTTTATATAACGAATGATTCAGTAGATTATAATATCAGGTAATTCAGTCAATAGGTTAGTCATTCTTATATTCTAACCTATCGAATGATCTTACTGCATCATTATATAGGCCTATTAAAATTTTATATCTGAGATTCCGTAAATATATATTAATCATATGTGCAGTGGATCGTAATCAAAGTGCAAATGATATCTTAAGAAAATAATCAGAATACATCAAAATTCTAACTAAATTAAATAAACGTATGCAATGCACTATTCGTAAAGGGGAAGTTTCCAACAAATTGGAGACGTCAATGCTACAGTTGATCTTCCTCTAACCAAACACTTATAGCTCGTTTACGTTTACCCTTTAGGAGATAATCAAGATGAATGCATATACTGTTATTTCATTTACAATTAAATAAACTTATGTACCATTTTAAAAAAAGTCACTCTCATAACACAATTTATTAAAAATCTACCATAACAGTTTCTCTTTTCTTTATCGAATTTTGAATTTGAAACTTCAAAACCATTCTTTAAAAAATTTATAACACAACAATCAAACATGTAGCGTTCATTGATTAAGGTTTGATTGTTTATAGTTATTTACATAT
>CM028687.1:64268723-64338473 GCA_016771965.1 Brassica carinata | reverse complement strand
GGTACAACTAAACATGCTAACAAATGATATAACTAGTATAACGATATAATTGGTATATAAATTATATAATTCACATATAATATAATATACAACCGACATGGTTAATAAATCATGTTTTCCATATGAAATAAACAAACAAATATCTCAATTGGTAGGTACTCATAAAGTTTCTCTTAGTTTATTTGAAGTTTTGGAAATTTATTTGAAAATTATTACGTAACTCCACAAATTTACATGATCTACCTTATACTTTTAAGGTTTGTTAACTTGTTTGTCCACTTAATTTTTGGAAAACATACATGAAATGTATTTTACTTAAATTGATGATTGCATTGTTATTCCGCAAAGACATGTAAACATAAATAAGTGGTACAACCGAGGTAATTGCATTTATTATGTGGTACAACTAATATTTTTCGATTTCATCGGCAAAGTACAACTATGTACTGCATAACTAAAACCTAGACAACTACTTGTTATTTTATTTAATGTAATCGACTATACTACCCTTAATGAAAACCGTGATTCTAAACCATTATATCATCTCACCTCTCCTTTAATCCGAGCCACACGATCTTTCTTCTTCTTCTTGGGTGACCCACTTCCTCTTTCTCTCAATCCTAAATCATTTTTCCCTTGTTTGATCATGGCCACACGATTTCTCTCATTTGGATGTGTATAACGGTACAACTAAACATGCTAACAAATGATATAACTAGTATAATCGATATAATTGGTATATAAATTATATAATTCACATATAATATAATATACAACCGACATGGTTAATAAATCATGTTTTCCATATGAAATAAACAAACAAATATCTTAATTGGTTAATGGTGACAAAATGTCATCTATTTTAGTTGAGAGTTTTCAACATTTTGTTTTATTTACTAAATGGAAATGCGGTTTCACTCTCGCGTTCGAGCACTTGGTTGGTTTTGACGAGGACCACTGGACACCACCATCAAGCCTCTTCCTTCGCTTCTTCTCTTCTGCATCTCTCTTCTTCTACACCGTATTTCTTCTTCTTCGTTGTGAGACCTCTCTCTTCACGATATAGTCTTTTTGTTCATCGCTGGTGAGTCACTCTTACTCATCGCCAAGCTCCCTCCTTCTTTTTCAGGTGACTTTTGTTTTTGGAACCATGGTTGAATTTTTTCAGGCTCAGATCTACCTTTTGGCCTCGAGAGCAAAAAGATGAAGATGATTTTTTTGAAAATAGTACAACTTGTATAACTAGTACAACTCGTAAACAAATCATTATCCAAATCAAATACTATTAGAAATATACTATTCATGTATTCGATACATGAAGGTGGGGAAGATTAGACTAACATTTCTTCTTGGTTTCACATTATCCTCTTTTCTATCATCTTCATACTGAAAACAAAAAATAAAAATTACCGTATTAAGTGCAAAGTTGTACTAGTTATACACGCTTTACTTGTATCATTTATAATGGTTATACTTAATCTATTTATACTAGTTATACTCATTATAGTTGACGAGTTGACTAGTTGGAGTTGTACTAGTTGTATTAGTAATACTCTGCTAATCTTTATCTTGAATTTCGTAAGTAAAAGATGAAATTTGATTCTAGATAAGATATAATTGATTAAACATGATTATGGGTTGATCGATTTGAGACAAGAAAGAGAAATTTGGTAGATGGTTAAAGAAAATTTTTGATTTTGTTTTAAGGTTGAAGAATATTAATGGAGAAGAAAAGAGGAAGAAGAAGAAGAAGAAGAAGATTAGGGTTTAAATTGGGTCGGTTTTGGGTCGGATTCGAAGTTGGATCCGGGTAGGATAGTAATGGCATAAATTAAGAAATATGTTTAAGTCCTTAGATCTTATGGTCTTTTATCTCTAATTTTGATTTATTTTTAATTTATTTTTTAATTAAAAATAGTGGAGGTCTATTGCAGATTTTTTTGACCCTCTTTGTCCCATTGCAGCATTTGAGTCCAGAAGAGCGACGGTCACGGTGATACTTCCTCGACCCCTAAGAAGTCGTCCAAGAATGATGATCTCATTCGATTCTGAGATGGTTTTAGCAAAACCGTGTGTAATGGATTTGGTGTTTAATTGATGATATGAGACAAGTTTCAATGTAATTAAGTTGTGTATGAGGATTTCTTTCGACTTATGTGTTGGGTTTTATAAAGAAGAGAGTTGCTATGAGACAAAAAGGTTTCTTCTTTATCTTCTCAGTCTATTTTGCGTTTACTGTACTTACTTTCTCGTCACTTAACTACTCTTAACAAGGAAACGTGCAAACGCATCGCTTTCGCTCCTTTGTAAGCCTAACCGCAAAGAAACGCGCAAATGCAATCGATTCTTCAATTTAGCGGTTTAACCGCAGTCGCAAGAGCAATCGTGATAATAGAAGCTCATCGTCCTTCGTCACTTTCTCCACTTCACTCTCCTCTTCCCAATCGAAACTCGGATCGAAGAATCAGATCTCGCAATGGCGGGAAGACAACAGAACCATTCCCCCAGATTCCGATCCAAATCTCTAATCCTCACACTCTCCCTCTTCTCCTTCTCTCTGCTCGTTATCCTCTACGCCTTCTCTTCCTCTCTCTCCTCTCCGCACCCGTCGAACCGGACGGAGACGTCCTTCGTTGCCTCCCTTGAGCAATTTCTAATCCATAAGGCGCCGAGGCTCACATCACAGTTCAGAGACGACACGGTGCGTGACGAGAGCAATGATGATGATCTGAGGAAGCTCGAATCAATGGTGTCTGAGAGAGAGAATCAATTACTGAACGAAGAACCGGGATACCCTACCGGGTTTCCGGTTAAGGTATACGTCTACGAGATGCCAAAGAAGTTCACTTTGGATCTTCTCTGGTTGTTTCACAGTACTTACAAAGAGACCTCGAACGCCACCTCTAACGGTAGCCCTGTGCATCGTCTCATCGAACAGGTACTAAACAAAGCTTACTACTTTGATTGACTATTTTCACTAAAGTTTCTAATTATATTGCAGCATTCTATTGATTATTGGCTCTGGGCTGATCTCATCTCTCCTGAATCCGAACGGCGTTTGAAAAGTGTCGTGAGGGTTCACAAGCAGCAAGACGCGGACTTTTTCTATGTTCCGTTCTTCACCACCATCAGCTTCTTCTTGCTGGAGAAGCAGCAATGCAAATCACTCTATAGGGTGTGAGTGAGCTTCGTTTAAGCTAGTTTCCCGTTTTAGATTAGTTCATTAACGTGTTTTTAAAAACTCTTTTGTCTGAATGTATAGGAAGCTTTGAAGTGGGTGACTGATCAGCCTGCTTGGAAAAGATCTGAGGGAAGGGATCATATCTTTCCTATTCACCATCCCTGGTCTTTCAAGACGGTTCGTAAATACGTGAAGAACGCTATCTGGCTTTTACCGGATATGGACTCCACTGGGAACTGGTGAGACTAGATTTACTTCTTTGAATTTGATTGTGAGTCGTGTAGTTTGTTTGCTCTCTTAGATATACTTTGTCTGACCTTGCAGGTATAAGCCTGGGCAAGTTTCATTAGAGAAAGACCTAGTTCTTCCTTATGTTCCCAATGTTGATAGATGTGATGCCAAATGCTTGTTGGAAAGTGCACCAATGAGGACCACACTTCTTTTCTTCCGTGGACGGCTTAAGAGAAATGCTGTAAGAGTCATGCCACATTGGCCTTTAATCTGAACTATTACCTTTTTTCTAGTAATTTGAATACTTCATTAATATGGTTCCTCTTCCTTGACTTATTCATGTTTTGGCTACTGGGTTGTTGTCTTAGGGAGGTAAAATACGTGCCAAGCTTGGTGCAGAGCTAAGTGGTGTCAAAGATGTAATCATCACTGAAGGGACTGCCGGAGAAGGAGGGAAATTGGCAGCTCAGGACGGCATGCGTAGGTAAAACCGTTCTGATGCTATACATATATCCACATGTTTTTTCTAACTACGTCTGCCTTGTAGCAGGTCTTTATTCTGTTTGTGTCCTGCTGGTGACACACCATCCTCGGCAAGATTGTTTGATGCCATTGTCAGTGGCTGTATACCTGTTGTAGGCAGTGACGAGTTGGAACTTCCTTTTGAAGGAATACTTGATTACAACAAGGTATATGTCAAAACAAAAAAAAACAATTACATTGGTGCTCTAATTAATGACCACATTGTTTTCTGAGTGTGTCTATATATGTAGCAAGATCTATATAACTGTTACTGTTGACCAAAAAAAAAGTCTATATAACCATATCTTCGTCGTTTTCATTTCTTTTCCTTTGTTTTGCCTCTCAGGTTGCTGTGATTGTTTCTTCTAGTGATGCGATACAACCAGGGTGGCTTGTGAATCATCTGAGAAGCCTTATTCCCTCCAGAGTCAAGGAATTCCAGAAAAGCCTTGCTCAAGTAAGTCCTAACATTCTTTCTCCTCTTCCCAAGCTCTGGTTTTCAAAATGTCATGAACCTACTTACATAATTTGCCTTACATGAAGTATCTCACTCGCTTTAGTGGATCTTTATATCCTTTTTAAAATAGTATATGGTTATTTTCATTTTTTTTTCCAGTACTCGCGGCATTTCATATATTCAAGCCCTGCTCAACCATTAGGTCCAGAGGACATGACATGGAGAATGGTACGTACCTACAAGAGGATTTTGTTTACATCCCTTTTGCCTTTGATCTCTCAGCCGAAACTAGAGAATATCGAGGATTGAGAGCTTTGATGTTTTTTTTTCTTCCAAATTTGCAATGACAGATTGCCGGAAAGCTGGTGAACATCAAGCTTCACACGCGGAGGTCACAACGGGTGGTGAAAGGATCTAGGAGTATTTGCAGATGCGATTGCTGGAAACCTAACTCTACAGCCTCCAGTTCTCTGAGTCCTCTCTTGTCTTAAGACCGATCACTCCACTTCACATTTTCAGTCTCGCAAGTAGACTAATTTTATATACGTGTAGTCAAAGGTTGCTGACAATTCTGATCTTGTCCTATTTCACCATTGCTTTCTAATTTTATAAAACTCTATGCACTAGCTTCGCAAACCTTAAACGAGTCACAAAGAAGTCACATGGATATTATAAACATAGGTAATCTGCAGGTTATAGATCCTGATAGATTTGAACAACACTGAAACTCAAAACCCGGAGCTTGTTTATGAAAGTGTTTAAGCAGAAAACGATATTATAAACACATCGTTTTTATGATTTGAGTTTGAGTTTAACTTGACTCTTTGGAGAACGAGGCAATACCGGTCTCTGTATGTGACTTTTCCCAGTTCAGACCATCATAGCTTTTGATCTCGACGTGGTCCAGTGTCCCTGGCTTGACACACTTAACCGTGACTGCAACTCCATCGGGGTTAGACCTGGGGGTATAAAACGACGTGATCCCACAGACCTTGCAGAAAGTATGCTTAGCCGTGTGAGTCCCAAAAGTGTAAGTGGTGATGAAATCTTTGGAATCATCAAGAAGCTCAAAGTCACTTGAAGGAACAATGAAATTAACGTTGCCTCTCATGGAACAGTCTGTGCAGTTGCAGCGCCATGCCACCACTCTTCTTGATGCTTTCACTCTCCATTTGATTTTCCCACAGTGGCATCCTCCTTCATGAAGTACCAACTCGGATTCCATTGCTAAGTATTACTAGATCTGCAATCAATGATCCCTCACAAGCTAAAATGAAATGATTCCGATCTGCAAGAGTTGATCCAAATAATCACGAAAATTAAACAGATACGAACCTGATGCTGTTGAACAGAGTTTGTATGATCGCGATCAAGATGTTAAGAGATCGTGTCTGACTACGCCTCTTGTAAGTGTGTGTCAACGAAGTTTAACAAGCTAACCACGCGCGTTTCTTTCATTTTTATGTTAGTTTTGTATGAGTGTCTTCGACGTGCCACTTGTGCGAGTGAGATTTATTTCCATCCGCACCACGTGTTATGCACTGTCATCTGCACGTGCGCAGAAACTATACTAACTGGATCTAAACTGGGCTTTATTAGGCCTTTAGGGTCTTTTATTGGGCCTAAAGTAGGTTATTAGAGTCGTTATAGAAGAAGCTGGTTGCATTGCCTTCACCATCTTGATCAAATTGAGTTTTTCTGGGGGAGATCGAAGATGGCAACTGAAGGCGCAAAGGATCCATGGAAAGGAGAAGAGTGGGGAACGAGTGAGAATCAGAATCAGAAGAAGCAGAAGAAGCCAAGTGGTGTAAAAATGGTGGCGAGAGCGAGAAAACAGATGCCGAGGGGGCTCGAAGAGAAGTACGAAGCTTACTTCCTGCCAAGAAAGCCATGGCCATCGGCTCTTGCCTTCTATGGAAGCTTCATCCTTGGTGGGATTGGTGCTGGTATGCTTATAGAAGCTTGGATCAATAAGAAGGTCAAAGAAGATGGAGGAGTCATTTGGGAATTCGACAAGTGAAAGAGAATGCGATTCAAGTCTTCAGATGTTTATGGGTTTGTGTTTTAAATTTGTTGTTGCAAGCAAACACAGATTATCTATAGACAAAAGACTCTCGCTTGTTTTAGAACTACGCAGTAATAAGATTTGCGACCAAACATGTTTCGAACTGAAAGGCAATTAAGTTGTTCGACGAAATGCTTCTTTTACAAAATGTTTCAAACAGTTTACCGACGACAGCAAACATGATGAAGCCTTAATAACACAACTAGTTCAGCAGTTTGGTATTTGTCTATTTTTACGTACAAATCAAACGTTGCTTAAAGAACACAGCTTTTGATTTCTGTCACTCAAGAGTCAAGATCACGAGAAACCGCCACGAGATGTTTTCCAACGTTCTTACCGTGAAAGAGTCCAACGAGCGCTCTCGATTCCATAATTTTGGAAGTAATTCATGGCGTTGAACCCTTGAATACGTATTCGTTTGAAGGTGATGAGCAAGAGGTCGTATACTGCTTTTCAGAATCTGCAGATTGTACTGCGAGATCATTCAACATGATGCGGGCGTCTCATGTTCAAGATCACTGTTTGTTTAACGGTGGGTTTAGCCTTTCATTTGATTGTAAATATAGAAGAAGAAAGCTTTACTTACCTCTTTAAGGCATCACTAGGATCGTTTTCTTCCTTGCAGTTGAATGCAACATCGAATCCAGACTTGTTCTTGAATGCAAAGAGTTACAGAGAAGGAAGCTAACCAACTGTTTATAAAAAAGATCTTACAAAGAATATAATCTTCTCAAAAACATACAAAGAAACAAGCAAACCAGTGGTTTCTATGTGGCAAAGCAGAACAAATGAAGTCGAAACTAGTTGCATAAGAATTGTTTTCTGCGCTATTAAGTGCATTGCAAGTAATGTGGTCAATAAAATTTTGGAAGGTGATCTGTTCCAAACCATAGCAAACCAATTCAATTATTTATTTTGATATTCTCTTACAGAAACGATAAGGAGAAGAATAAAAGCTGCCATTGTATGGATAGATATTCTTAGCTACCCGAAACACAAACATTATTAATCTTTCTTTTCACTCACGAGCAACCATAACAACTTGCTTCCCGAGGTTCTTACCATAGAACAGTCCCACAAGAGCTTCGGGACCCTTCTCGAGTCCTTCAGCTACATCTTCCACGTACGCTATCTTCTCTTCTTTGATACACGGAATCACAAACTCCAGAAACTTTGAGTACTTGTCGAAGAAATCAAAGACTACAAAGCCTTGAATGCGGATTCTTTTGTAGATTATGCTGGTTAGATTGTGTACACCTTCTTGATCCTCAAGGTTGTACTGTGAGATCATTCCACATACAGCTATACGCCCGTGCATGTTCATGTTTGAGAGCACCGCGTCTAGCATTTTGCCTCCTACGTTCTCAAAGTATATGTCAATGCCTTTGGGAAAACACCTAGGGACAAAAAAGGAAGAAGAGAATTTCTCATGCATTAGTAAAAGAGGAGTTGATATAAGATATACATAGACATCAAATGCTTAGAAAATAAGTGGGTTATATATTGAACCTTTTCAGGGCAGCACTAAGGTCTTGTTCTTCCTTGTAGTTAAATGCATCATCAAACCCAAACTTGTTTTTGAGGAGATCAACCTATAATAATCCCAAAAAAAAAGCAAAAGGCAAGGCAAGTCAATCTCATGAAGGAACACCAAGTCACAAAGAAATAAAACTATTGTTGGAGAAAATATCCCAAATAGGAAACTTAAGAAAAGACTAAATACTGTATAAAAAGTTTGGATCAATCCACGCCAATTGGTTTTAAGATGGCAACTCATGAAATTTAACAACTACAAATGATGATCAGTAATGTTTCACCTTTTCTTTACTTCCAGCACTTCCAACAACATAGCAACCCATCATTTTAGCAAACTGTCCTACTAGCTGGCCAACTGCACCAGATGCAGCCGATACATAGACGGTCTCTCCTTTCTTAGGGGAGCATACTTCATAAAATCCAGCATAGGCAGTCATACCGGGCATACCTATGAGGAAGAGAGCAAGAGACATGAATTAAGGATATATATATTTCGAGACATACTACTATTATCATGATCTCTGTCTAAAACCAAGACTTGTATAGCAAACACATTTTCTGACACTGCCAAGTGATTCCTTAGAAAAACCAGACGAGATAACATACCAAGAATTTTAGCAAAAAAAAAAACATACCAAGAAGTCCAGTGTAGTAGGATAATGGAACATGTGTGTCATGGATCTTGAAATGCATTTCAGGTGTAACAACGCTGTATTCCTCCCATCCAACGATTCCCCAAAGCAGGTCGCCTTGTTTGTAATCTGGATGACCAGACTCTATCACTCTAGACACTCCAAACCCTAAGATCGGCTACACCAAAACAACACAATGCAGCATTCAACACGAGATAGGGATAGAGACTATAACAACACATATGTATCATTGTCATATAGTTTATGAATAAACAAGTATAGTTAACGTCGTACCTTGCCGGGAGTGAAAGCTTGAGCAAGAGCAACAGCAGAAGGCTTACCCATGCGACTCCTCATGTAAGGATCACATGACAGGTAGAGATTCTTCACCAGAACCGAGTTAGACCCCTCCGGAAGCCTAAGTTCTACGGTGGTGGTAGTGATCTCAAAATCAGACTCCTTAGGGAAACCACTCACGTAGTCTCTTAGTATGACCTGCTTGTTCGTCGCCGTCGCTCCTCCATTTCCTCCTGTGCTCATCTTTTCTTTAACTTCTAAGATTCACTTCTTAGTTTGAGGTGTTGTTGGTTACTACTTTCTTGGAGGACTCGACTGCTTGCTTTTATATAGAGCCACGATGGTTTTCAAGTATGATGTCATTGCTGATTCACCACTTTCTGCGGTTACAATTCCTTTTCTCGTTTCTCATACTTTCCATTTTGATAAGATTTCTTTCCTTTTTACATTTATTTTGTTCAGCTTAAATTTCTTACAAATGATTTTGGCAAGAATATATATATATTTGAATTGCAAGATATTTCGCATTTTATTCCTATTCAATGGTATTATCTGCAGTATACTTTGTACCTGTCACTCATAAAAATATTATTTATTTATTGAAATAAATTCTTTGATAAAAAAGGAGATGGTAATGAAATTCGAGGATGAGGATTTGATAATGTAACAATTGTAAGAAGCAAAGCAAAGTGTTCATATATACAACATACGTAAAACTGTTTGAGAGTCCATATCGATTTGTACAACAAACATACATGATATTCTTTTTAGACTAATAACCACATGATCATGCATGATAAGCTCTTTAACTTTATTTTCTAACATGCACTGTGGTGTAGTACTATTTATTACAGATAATTAAAAAGCACTTATTACTACAGAGAATTTAGCCATTAGTGTTTTTGTACATGTGATAGTAATATTTTATGGCACATCTGGAGCGCAAACATTGCTCAGAAAACCCACAAAGCAAGTACCAATTTCCCAGCTCCCTATAATTCATGCAAAAATAGAGCTACGTGACCCATACAACAAGCCCCCGTTCGGAATCAGAAAAGAACACGCAACAGGGACAAAAGGCTCTACATAACTGCATTCCTTTGCAACACAGCCAACTGAAAAAAAAAATTTCAAAAAGAAAAAAAAAACACAGCCAACTGAAAATCGAGTATTGGAAACACGAATGACCTTGTAGAGTGTAGTAGATTTTGATCAAGTTCACTAGGAAAAGACAAAGGATATGAAAGGCAGAGAACATATCATGCCACCAACACCACCAAGAAGCAAAGACATCCGTCCAAGTCTTTCATAACTTTTAATTTGCTACATAATCCCATTAATTATTCCACAAACAATATTGTAAATAACAGTTATTAATTATATAACTAATTAATCTAGTTTGTCTAACGATTATGACTTGAATTTTTTTTTGCAAATACTTAAAGTTATTTTCTGTAAATGAAAGCCATTAATTTACATTATCATTTACAAAATAATTATGTATCACAACACTTCCCACAAAATTAATATTTTATATTAATAAAAACTATTTACAATATTATCTGTAAACAATGGTCTTATGAAAACAGTTGGAAAGCTTTGATAAATAAGTAACTTTAAATTTGAAAATTTAAATATTTAGGAAAGTAAAAACATAGCGTAGAAAGGAGGGAACGAAGTTAAAAAAAAAAATTACTCCAGGAAAAATAAATTTCAAAGTTACTCCTCTGCGTAAATCTCAAGCTGTCTCCGAGAACTCTCTCTCTCTATATAGGCTCCTCCTTTTCCGCTCTCTTCTCTCTCTCTAGATTTCGTCTCCTCCGTCTCTCTCTCTCTCTCTCTTCTCCTAGGGTTTCCTTCTCACACTCACTGTTAATACTCGAAACAGTCTACCGCGACTTTGCACATGGCGGCCGAGAAGCTAAGAGACTTGAGCCAGCCGATTGACGTCGCCGTGCTCGACGCCACTGTTGCCGCCTTCTTCGTCACCGGATCCAAGGAAGAGGTTGTTTCAATTTCTTCTCTGTTCGTCGGAAAAGTTTTAAAGGATTTGATCGAATGATAGCAATGTTTTTGCGTGTAGTAGTCTTCTCGATTGGCTTGAACGAGTTCGATTTAGTTTCTCATTAGGTTGCTGAGATCGTGGTTTGGTGATAGAGTATTAGACCGAATATTTGAAATTCGAGTAAATATCTTGAGTTATCTATGTGCTACCAACGCTTGAGAAGTGAAGGCTTAGTATGATTGTTTACTCTTTTGATGATTTGAATCCTATAGTAATCCACATTGCTTTCAATCATGTACAGAGAGCTGCTGCCGATCAGATTCTGCGGGATTTGCAAGCGAATCCAGATATGTGGCTTCAAGTTGTACACATTCTACAGAACACAAAGAGCATGGACACTAAGTTCTTTGCCCTTCAGGTAAAGTTTCCATCACTCTTCCCGGCCTTTCTTTATATTAGCTTATCCTTAACGTAATGCTATATGATGTTCCTTTGACGGATGTAATGCAGTGTTAGATGTTGTATGCCAAACAATATATAGATCAGTTGCGGATGATTAAGTTGTTAGGCTCTGGCATCTGTTGATTATTCGCGTTGATTTCAGCGTTTTTTCTTATAGGATATGAAATTAACTCTCTGGATGTTAGTTTTTAGTTGATTAACCCGAGCTATTTACTTTAGAGAAAAGTTGGCATAGAAATACGGTTATTTAGAATGGTTATCGCTTGAAAAATCTTTGGCGTATTTTATGTTCTAATAGAGGAATAGTTCTGTTAATTAAAACTGTTACTTTTAAGATACGTGACAAAGAAATATCCTTTTGGGATTCGCTATCAGGTTCTAGAAGGTGTTATAAAGTACAGATGGAATGCACTACCTGTTGAACAACGAGATGGAATGAAAAATTACATCTCGGAGGTCATTGTTCAGGTACCTATACTTCTGAAGGCCTTGGGTTGTCCTCTGGATTAAATTTTTGGAAGCTATGCTAACAATGATATTGCTGTGCAGCTCTCCAGTAATGAAGCATCTTTCAGATCGGAAAGGCTCTATGTCAACAAGCTCAATGTTATCTTGGTTCAGGTATCTGCAGCACTGCCTAATAATATCCAATGCATTTGCTTTAGTTGTTGTTAGTCGATTTTGTTTATGCTTACAACCGCTAGCCCATCCCACCCCCTTTGACCTTTTTAATATTCTGGCATAACATATATTGTGATACATTCACAGATAGTGAAGCATGATTGGCCGGCAAAGTGGACAAGCTTCATTCCCGATCTAGTTGCGGCTGCTAAAACTAGCGAAACTATCTGCGAAAATTGCATGATCATTTTGAAAGTAAGAATACTTACATGATTCTGTAATCAGTTCTCACTGGAAACAATAACACTTCTTCCTTTGTCAGCTCCTAAGCGAAGAGGTTTTTGATTTCTCAAGAGGAGAAATGACTCAGCAGAAGATTAAAGAGCTGAAACAATCTCTAAACAGGTATGCCAGGCTTTTTTTGAGAATCTTATATTTACTTTTGTGATATATTAGTTCTTCAAACTCTACTTAAGTATCTTGAATATGTAATTTATGTGACGTCGGATCTATCATTTTTACTTATCCATTGGTGCTTTTTTCATGTGCAGTGAGTTTAAACTCATTCACGAGTTATGCCTCTATGTCCTCTCAGCTTCACAAAGACAGGATCTTATCCGTTCAACACTCTCTGCATTGCATGCATATCTTTCATGGATTCCGTTAGGCTATATTTTTGAGTCTCCTTTGGTAATATACTTAAACTAGAGAGAGATTGATATTAAACTAGATATTGGTGTTGATTGGTGCCACAATTATGTTCTGATATCTGCTCCGGTTGTTTACAGCTTGAGACCCTCCTTAAATTCTTTCATGTACCAGCATATAGGAATCTCACGCTTCAATGTCTAACCGAGGTACTTACATATTTTTTGTTCAGCTTTCTTATTGACAATTGAATTCGTTATATAATTTTCTGTTGGCTTGAACTTTTTCTGACAGGTTGCAGCTCTCAACTTCGGAGATTTTTACAATGTCCAATATGTGAAGATGTACACCATATTCATAGGGCAGCTGCAGGTATTATTCATCTTCTTGTGTTGCTATGTTATCATATTTTTTCATTGTCACTCTGCTTCTTCTAGTTTCTTCTAGTTTCGTTTTTAGTGAGTGAATGCAGTAATTTGTCTACTCCATGCTTGTCTGGTGATCTACTTTTGTTTTCATGTTTGCAGACCATTCTCCCACCGAGTACAAATATCCCTGAGGCATATTCAAGCGGAAGTGGTGAAGAAGAAGTAAGTATTTTTTGTTCATTTGGTTTCGAGGCAGCCCGTTGATTTGAATAACTTATCAAGGTTATGACTGTGTTTCTTATGTCACCTTAGGCATTTATTCAGAATCTGGCACTTTTTTTCACTTCGTTTTTCAAGGTAAATCTTTTTCTTCGTTTGAGTTAGATATCTAGTCTATGGGTCACTGGAATTCTTGTTTGGGTTTTAATGCTTCCATGACTCATCATCTATCTCTTAACTATTTGTTTTTTTGTTTGTTTGTGCTACTCTTATTTTTATGCAGTTTCATATACGAGTATTGGAATCATTGCCAGATACTGTGGCCTTATTACTTGCGGGTCTCGAATATCTCATCAAGATATCATATGTTGATGACACTGAAGTCTTTAAGGTATGTAAATTGCTGTTCATACAGTTGTGTATTTTTATCCCCTTAGTAATTCTATTACGCGCTTTGCCCGCCATCTGAAAATGACAAGTTTTGCTTGTGTGTGGATTGAGCAGGTTTGTTTGGACTACTGGAACACGTTGGTTTTGGAGCTGTTTGATGCACATCATAATTCTGATAACCCTGCAGCAAGTTTAAACCTGATGGGATTGCAGGTAAGATGGATTCCTTAGACTGATAGGGATAACTTTTTCATATTCGTAAGATTGAAGGGTTAATAGTCTAGTTGTATATAGTATTAATTGGACTTTCTTTGCTTAATTTGGTTACTACCTTTGATTTGCATATTCACAGATGCCTCAAGTCATGCAACGGCGTCAACTTTATTCTAACCCAATGTCCAAATTAAGAGGGTTAATGATCAACCGCATGGCGAAGCCGGAAGAAGTGCTTATAGTTGAAGATGAAAATGGGAATATCGTCCGTGAAACTATGAAGGACAATGATGTTCTTGTCCAGTATAAGGTACTGAATTCTTTTCCAGTGAATTCAGTGAAATATTCTCATTCAAACTCGTTGGTCATCCTTTTTGACGCATCACCCATTTTATTTTTCTGAAATTGCAGATAATGCGGGAGACATTAATCTATCTCGCACACCTTGATCATGATGATACTGAAAAGCAGGTACAGTGTGACCTTGATGATAATGGTGTGTGCAAATTTGTGAAATATTGAGGATTAATAGCTGGGGGGAGGGGTGTTTACGGATGAGATTTTCTTTAGTAGTATCCTAAATTTAGAAACTTAAACATTGACATGTTATTAGCTATGAGTTTTTATGGTAGCTGTCTTTTAGTCTATTTCATGCTGTTGTGCTGATGTGAACATCTGATTGTCCCGTTAAAAGATGTTGAGGAAGCTAAACAAACAATTAAGCGGTGAGGAATGGGCATGGAACAATTTGAATACACTATGCTGGGCTATTGGGTCTATTTCTGGATCTATGTCAGAAGATCAGGTAAATTTTGTTACTAAAGCTCAGACTGTTTCCTTTTTCCTTTTCACAAAAATGGAATTATTGATACAGTTTGTTTCTACTATTTGCTAGTATACCTTAATTTCTTTGATTTGAGTTCCATGTTTTCTTTTTTTTTTTTTCAGGAAAATAGATTTTTGGTGATGGTCATTCGTGATTTGTTAAATTTATGTGAGATAACCAAGGGAAAAGACAATAAAGCTGTCATTGCTAGCAACATTATGTAAGTTTGGTCCTTCATATTCTGCTGAATTTCTTTCTGGTTGTTGAACTTCTATTATGTAGTATATTCTATTTCTCTGGCCGCACTAGATTTATGCATACTTAACTGCAGGTATGTCGTCGGTCAGTATCCAAGGTTTTTAAGGGCCCATTGGAAGTTTCTGAAGACAGTTGTGAATAAGCTATTTGAGTTTATGCATGAGACGCATCCTGGTGTTCAGGTAGCTCTCCCAAACTCTAGCTTTTCTGAGATACGATTAGTTATCAGGTGGAAGTTCGTATTAAAAATGTATTATTAGCTGTGAATATAAGTTCTTGAATATTATTATATTGGTAGCAAATGAATGCTCATCTGCTCAAGCTAGCATCTGACTCTTTTTTAGTCCAAGTGTTCTCGCATAAAATTTGCACCTTTCTAAGTAAACATGCCTTTTACGTTTGACTTTCAGGACATGGCCTGTGATACCTTCTTGAAAATAGTTCAGAAGTGCAAGCGTAAATTTGTTATTGTTCAGGTTTGGATCATTATGTTCAGTTCACCTTCTTATCCTTCCCTTGTCTTCTGAATGAGCTCCTAGTTATATAGTTCATTGTGCTTCCAGGTTGGAGAGAGGGAACCATTTGTATCTGAACTTCTATCTGGCCTTGCAGCAACTGTTCAAGATCTTGAGCCTCATCAAATTCACTCATTCTATGAATCTGTAAGTTTTCCAGATGTGTTTTTAGTTTGCCAATCAGAGTTATATCTGTGTTGGGATTTCATGGATTTTCTGTCTCCAGGTTGGTACTATGATCCATGCAGAATCAGATCCTTTGAAGAGAGATGAATATCTACAGAGGTTGATGGAACTCCCAAACCAGGTAGGTTAATTAGAGATGTGGCTGCTAAACTTTTCTACGTAGTTGGCTAAAATTGTTCCGATTTATAATGTAGAAATGGGCAGAAATCATAGGACAGGCACGCCAAAGTGTAGAATTCCTCAAGGATCCAGGTGTGATACGTACAGTGCTTAATATTCTACAGGTCTGATTTCTTACTTATTCTTCATAAGGCATTATTATATCAAATCATGTGATCTTAAAGGCTTAATAGTCGAGTTTGTGTATCTGTTGGTGTTTAGATAAATGGTTTTACATGTGTTTTCCATTCAGACGAACACTAGTGCTGCTACTTCACTCGGAACGGACTTCTTATCCCAAATTTCCTTGATATTTTTGGATATGCTGAACGTATACAGGTATATCCATGATACATCATTCTAGCCTTTAATAGTTGACGTATCTTTCTTGTGTTGTTTTAGTTGGGAGGCTCATTGAGCTATCTCCATGTGTTTTAATGTCTTCTTTTCTCCATGGCTGCACAGAATGTACAGTGAGCTTGTGTCAACCAGCATTACCGATGGGGGGCCATATGCGTCCAAGACATCTTTTGTAAAACTCTTAAGGTTTGTTTTGTTGTATGCGTCAGATACACAAGGCTCTTGATGCCCACTATTTTACAAACTGGAATAACTTTATATTGTAATGCTATGCTGTACAGATCTGTTAAGAGGGAAACCCTTAAGCTGATAGAAACCTTTTTAGACAAAGCCGAAGACCAACCTCACATAGGGAAACAATTTGTGTCTCCAATGATGGAGTACGTACTTGCTGACTATGCGAGGAATGTGCCTGATGCTAGGGAATCAGAAGTTCTTTCACTTTTTGCAACGATTATAAACAAGTACGCCTCTAATTGTTTAATGTGTGCCGTAGTAGTTGTGTACATTCTGCTTAATTCCGGATTGATTACTTGCTAATCATCAAATGATCAATGCGTAATATGAAAAGTAGTGCTCTACAAGATCTGATTCGGAATTTGATTTGTTCTTTCAGGTACAAGGCAACAATGCTAGATGACGTGCCAAACATATTTGAAGCTGTTTTCCAGTGTACATTGGAGGTAATAAATAGCATTTAGGGACCTTGTTTATTGCTACTCACACTACATCTGTTAATATAAACGAGGAGACTTGGCTCTTTGACTATGGCGAAGGACTTGAAGTAGTTTAGAGTTAATCTTGTTTTGACCCACCTTTTGATTCTTAGTTGGGTGGGAAGGTCTTATAGAATGTACACTTCTCATTTTGTCATCCTTTTGCAGATGATAACTAAGAACTTCGAAGATTATCCGGAACACCGCCTCAAGTTTTTCTCACTACTCCGTGCTATTGCTACATTTTGTTTCCCTGCCTTGATAAAGTTGTCAAGTCAGGTATGTGAATATGTTTTTGCATTTATAGTTTTCCTTCGTGTGATCTAAAGAGCTTGTGGCCTTATATCCAAGTTTTGTCTCATTATTCAAATATTTTCCTTACTGTTTTGTCATTTTTGCATCAGCAACTGAAGCTAGTGATGGATTCAATTATCTGGGCATTTAGACATACTGAGAGAAATATCGCTGAAACTGGGCTTAATCTTTTGCTTGAGATGCTGAAGAACTTTCAGGTTTGGTGTTTATTTCCCTTGATTTAGATCTCCGTGGTTGTGTGGCACCTGGTCTAACATTTGCCTCTGATTGTGACAGCAATCTGCGTTTTGTAATCAATTCTTCCGGTCATACTTCATACAAATCGAGCAAGAAATATTTGCTGTGTTGACTGATACCTTTCATAAGCCTGGCTTCAAGCTTCATGTGCTGGTGCTGCAGCATCTATTTTGTCTGGTAAAACCGTCTCTCCTCTCCCATCTTATCTTATTGTTGGCCTTAAGTATGCATTGGAAAGAGTTTCTATATAAGCTAAGACGTTTGTTGATAATAAATTTCAGGTTGAGAGTGGTGCTTTGACTGAACCGTTGTGGGATGCTGCAACCGTGCCTTACCCTTATCCGAACAACGCTGCCTTTGTTCGTGAATACACCATTAAGCTATTGAGCTCTTCATTCCCCAACATGACTGCAGCAGAGGTAAGCACAAAAACTAAAACCAGTAGATTTGCTTTCACGGTTCACATTCTGCATCTTTTTGTTTGTTCAAGTTTCCTCTTGTTTCTCAAAGTCTGATATTGAATATCAATTAATAATATACAGGTCACGCAATTTGTGAATGGACTATACGAGTCTAGAAATGACCCGTCTGAATTCAAGAAAAACATTCGTGACTTCCTTGTACAGTCCAAGGAATTTTCTGCTCAGGTTATTATTTTAATTCACTCATTCAGTTGCTATTAAAAGAACTCTTAAGACTAATTTGTTGAATCCAAAAACTTTCAGGATAACAAAGATCTGTACGCTGAGGAAGCAGCAGCGCAGAGAGAGCAAGAGCGTCAAAGAATGCTTTCGATTCCTGGGCTTGTGGCTCCTAATGAGATTCAAGACGAGATGGTGGACTCCTAAAGCAAAACAAGTAAGGCTGCAACGAAGAAGAAAGTCTTCCCATTTTTGTAGGTTTTGGAATGAGGAGTTGAGGAGAGACTTTAACTTTATATGTGCTACCGTCTTTTCGAATTTGATTTTGAGAATTGGGAAAGCAAGAAAACAGATAATATATGCGGGTAGTAAATTAGTGGCTTGTTTGGTTCATTAATTGGTTTTAGTGTAGATTTTAAACATGGTTGGCTGATTTTAGCGTCACTATCAAGACCTCAGGTCGGGTGTTTTTGTTATAGATTACTCGAGTGATTCGGTGTTTTAGGTGCAAGACTTTATTATTGCTACCATTAATAGAAAGTTGACCTTTCTTGTTTGTCCATGACTCGATTTAATTAAAAATGTTAACAGCACCAACAATCCTTTGAAATAATGTTCTTTTTTGAGACAAACTTTTTCATACTCTCAGTGGAAGTGTTGTTAGCAACTTAGCATTGCTCATCATGCACAAGGGCCCGTCAAAAACGCCCAGAGCCGACATTAGACCCCACCTATGACTACACTTTACGCTCTATAATTTGACACATCAATCTTGTAATCCAAAAATCCACTTACACAAAACAGAAACCTTCTTAAGACTAATATTATAGTGAAAGATCAAGATCCAAGAATGTCTCTTCTCATAGTACAAACTTTATATTCAACCACAGTTTCCAACGCTTTATCATGTTTAAAACTGACTCTCTGAGGCATACGATTCAAGGCAACCGTGGATCTCCCTCCTCTGCAGCCATTGAATCCGATGATGGTTCTGCAGCAGCTATAGAGGAAAATTTGACAAATCAAGATGATAAGGAAAACATGTCCAAGATAATTATTAAAACGAACAGAAGAAAGATAACAACAAAACCAGGTGCTTAACTAGTTTCGCTTGGCTTCTCACTCTCACTGGCCGTCGTCGTCATTGTCTCAGATGGTTCATCGATTGTTTCCATGTCAATAGTCATTGCGTCATCAACATCTGCTTCTTCTTCTACCTCTGTCATTATCTCATCCTTGTCACCTCCACCACTGCAGCAGAGGTAAGCACAAAAACTAAAACCAGTAGATTTGCTTTCACGGTTCACATTCTGCATCTTTTGTTTGTTCAAGTTTCCTCTTGTTTCTCAAAGTCTGATATTGAATATCAATTAATAATATACAGGTCACGCAATTTGTGAATGGACTATACGAGTCTAGAAATGACCCGTCTGAATTCAAGAAAAACATTCGTGACTTCCTTGTACAGTCCAAGGAATTTTCTGCTCAGGTTATTATTTTAATTCACTCATTCAGTTGCTATTAAAAGAACTCTTAAGACTAATTTGTTGAATCCAAAAACTTTCAGGATAACAAAGATCTGTACGCTGAGGAAGCAGCAGCGCAGAGAGAGCAAGAGCGTCAAAGAATGCTTTCGATTCCTGGGCTTGTGGCTCCTAATGAGATTCAAGACGAGATGGTGGACTCCTAAAGCAAAACAAGTAAGGCTGCAACGAAGAAGAAAGTCTTCCCATTTTTGTAGGTTTTGGAATGAGGAGTTGAGGAGAGACTTTAACTTTATATGTGCTACCGTCTTTTCGAATTTGATTTTGAGAATTGGGAAAGCAAGAAAACAGATAATATATGCGGGTAGTAAATTAGTGGCTTGTTTGGTTCATTAATTGGTTTTAGTGTAGATTTTAAACATGGTTGGCTGATTTTAGCGTCACTATCAAGACCTCAGGTCGGGTGTTTTGTTATAGATTACTCGAGTGATTCGGTGTTTTAGGTGCAAGACTTTATTATTGCTACCATTAATAGAAAGTTGACCTTTCTTGTTTGTCCATGACTCGATTTAATTAAAAATGTTAACAGCACCAACAATCCTTTGAAATAATGTTCTTTTTTGAGACAAACTTTTTCATACTCTCAGTGGAAGTGTTGTTAGCAACTTAGCATTGCTCATCATGCACAAGGGCCCGTCAAAAACGCCCAGAGCCGACATTAGACCCCACCTATGACTACACTTTACGCTCTATAATTTGACACATCAATCTTGTAATCCAAAAATCCACTTACACAAAACAGAAACCTTCTTAAGACTAATATTATAGTGAAAGATCAAGATCCAAGAATGTCTCTTCTCATAGTACAAACTTTATATTCAACCACAGTTTCCAACGCTTTATCATGTTTAAAACTGACTCTCTGAGGCATACGATTCAAGGCAACCGTGGATCTCCCTCCTCTGCAGCCATTGAATCCGATGATGGTTCTGCAGCAGCTATAGAGGAAAATTTGACAAATCAAGATGATAAGGAAAACATGTCCAAGATAATTATTAAAACGAACAGAAGAAAGATAACAACAAAACCAGGTGCTTAACTAGTTTCGCTTGGCTTCTCACTCTCACTGGCCGTCGTCGTCATTGTCTCAGATGGTTCATCGATTGTTTCCATGTCAATAGTCATTGCGTCATCAACATCTGCTTCTTCTTCTACCTCTGTCATTATCTCATCCTTGTCACCTCCCACCACTGCTTCAATTCCATTTGGTTGTATCCCGTTTGCTGCAGCCGTTTCTGTGTCTTCCGTTGCTGCGTTTGCTTCCTCAGTGGTTTGTGATTGCGGGTCTGTACTGATGGATAGCATAGAAGTAACCGACAGATTCTGCAAAGAATCGGAAAAGCTTCCACCTAATCAATGAAGATATAATTAAGTATAACATCACAAAGGTAATGGTTTCAAATATGAACCTTTTCTAATGCAAGAGCAAGCTTTGAGAGCTTCGGATAGATGCTCCTTGCAGCCAAAAGGATCTGTTGAACACAAATAAATCAACAAGCTTTGTGGTTATGAACTTTTAAAACAAATAAGAGAGGAGTTTTTATATGACACACGCATGGCATATTTTGAAAAATTAGAAATGGCTAATAACGCCTCCTGGTCTAGTCAGAAGAGTAGAAACTTTTAAAACATAGAACAATCCTGATATATCATAAATTCAAGGAAGTAAGTTAATTTAGGAAATGACGAGGATGGAGGACAACCAGGTGAAGGTCTGGCGTCACGCAAGTGACTTTATTTTACTAAATCATGCCTAGCTAATAAGAACATGATGTCTCCGACATTTAAGTAGATCACAATCAGCAGATGCAACTACTTACCTCACAGAGTCTCTGCAGCGTAAATGGAGGGCCTTCGTCGAAACTAAGAAGGGCTGCAAAACAAGACAAATACAAAAAAGAACAGTCAAGAGTTGTACAAAGCATATATATATATATATATATATATAACTGGAAAGGGTCAGAACAACATAAAACAGATTCAATAACTGGATTGCATATCCTTGACACTATACAATGAGAAGCCACTTCATTTCATTTACAAGGGTTGCTTTCTTGATTCTTTGCAGGGCGTTTATTTTGTAGCAATTTTGAGACATAAAGCTGGTCTATTGGAAAACAGATTGATAATGAATTAATGATTGACGAGATAAGTAACTCTTGATTAAGCCACTACGCCAACTCTTTTCTTCCAGTCTCAAACTCTCATCAACAAAGTTTTTGCAATCAAAGTAACAAAACTGACAAATGAGTAGAAATAGACCTTCATCCAATCTACGAACCAGCTCAGGATACGTTCCTCCTAGGGCTTCCTTTTGTTGTTCTTCCGTCATCGTTGCCTCAGGATATTCTGACAGAACCTATACAGCGCACCATATAGATAGATATTGTAACCATCGGGCTGAATGTGGTATGGTAGAATGCATTATAAGTACAATGCTGGTATACCTGAACATACCTTCTTCAACCACCAAGATAGCGATCCCTTTAGTTTCTGCCAATCCTGCCTGTAATATTACAAAGCAAAAAAACTAATCAACTAGAGGCACGTAGCAATACAGAGATGAGACAGTAAAACTTATAGTTAGTTACTAGAGAGAAAGCCACTCATCAATATTAAGTATTTAACTCTATAGAACAATACAAAGACGGTGAGGATAAGATAACATGCCAGTTTTAATTACATAACCAACCATGCCTACTCAAAGCGCTATTCAAAAGGTGGAATTTTACCAGAACTTCCCGGTAGATGCAACTGCTTCTAGTGTGCCTTTTACGTCTTCCTCAGACAACATTTCTGCTTTCTGCAAAGCTCCTCTGCAAAAGAAGATAACTCTGTTTTAGCACAGAAATGAAGTATTACGAAATGAGTCACTTGACATGAACAAACAAAAAAAAACAAAGCCACCAATGGAAACAGAGCATATCAAAAAGATGTGTGAAGCTAGCTAGAAACAAGAACTCGAAACTCAGATATCCAACATCAGAAGCGTACTGGTACCTCATCGATTCGAAACTCAGATATCCAAGAAACCAAACTCTCAAGTACACTATATGAACTAACTAGCATTAATAACTTATAGAGAAAGAGGTTGAGAGCATTCAAGAACACAGTTAGTGGTGGAAACTGAAGATTCCGAGTGACAATTGGAGAAAGGAAAGGGGATCATACAGATGCTCGGGAAGTTCGGGGAGGGCGACGTGATCCTGGCGTGGAATGCCGTCGACGGGAGGAGGATCGATGGAGGAAGTGTTGGGAGCTTCATGATCCGATGGTGATGGCATCTCCGTTTTAGGTTGAGAGTAATCTCCAGTACTCATCGAATCGGCAATTTGGCCATGAAAGTTTTAACGATTTATTTCGCTCAGACCCGACCCGAATCCAATTCGATTCGACCCGGTCGATGGTCATACTGTAAATTCTCGATTTATATGTTAGACGAAAGGTGATTAAAAATTATTTTGGGAGAGGTGTTTTTATAGCTTCTTCAGTTCTTTACTTCTTTGTCAGGGTCAAAATAGTACTAGTGTATTTTTCTGCTCGACCATAGTAGCGTTCAAATCTGTATAAATTAAAATGTTTTAAAAGATAAAAAAAATCTTTTTTTTTTACCAAAAAATTGACCAAAAAAAGGGATCAAAAAAAAAAATTTGAACAAAAATCAAAATCTTTTAGAATTACAAAACTAGCGACAAACGGTTCAGTCGAACTGTAAAAAACCATGTGCTGACAAAAAAGGACCCATATTTCTCTCGGTAAATAAACCATAATTTTATTTGATAAAAAAAAAAAACTCATCTTTAATGTAATGATAACGACGTTTTTAATCGATCAATACTAGAGGCATATTTTATGCGTGTGGCCGCCTGCTTCTTTTGGCCTTGTTATAGACTACTGAATATTTGATTCTAGTCTGCTAGGGTAAGGGTATGTATATGTCCCTCTCTCACTCTACGTCTATATATTATAATTCTCTCTCTATATATACATTATAATTGTAATATAATTGTGAAATACAAGAATTACGTTCTAATATTTCAAATTAAATATAACTTAGGTTGGTTCATCAATTGAAAAACTGTGTCGAGTTTAACAAATTAAAAAGTGCAATATGATCATATTTCGAAAATCATTCAGGAAAATCTAAATTTTTTATACCAAACTAAAACAAATTTTGTTTGTGGGGTATATCTGATCATCAGAAAAGATAATTCATTAGTCTCCAATTAAAATCTTTTCTTGTTTTTTTCTTCTTTTTGAGTAGATATCTTTTCTTTGCCGCCATTCAAATAAAGGTTAGGGCTTGATATGCTTACACGAATGTAAAACAAATAGCTCGTGATAATAGTTGCATCTAGTCTTTTATAACTAAGATTTTAAGCCAGTGGATCAAATTAGTAGAAACAGTTACGCTCATAACAATTCTATAACTTTTAAAGTACCAAAAATGAGGATACTATTACTTGTGAACCTGCTTTAACTTGCTGGCTTGTGCGTTTTTAAACTTGAGTTATTAAGCTTGTATAATATAGAGGATATATATCTAAAGTATAGTCTGATTACGGCTTAGGAATTAAGATGTTTTATGATATTTTATTGTCAACATGCTAAGCAATTATTGTTTCTAAATAAGTCAATATGTTTCATGGTAGTTATCGTTTTTTTATTAACAGATTTGATCCCTATATTGAATAATAAAGAGAACGCGAAACTTAAAATTTACAAATAAGAGTTTGTGCCACAAAAAGAAGACAGTATGAACTGATCCGAAAGAAAAAAGGGGATTTTATGGGGAGTCTTTTATGGGATTGTCTTTTCATAAACCATCGAATTTTTGCAAACTAAAGACCCGCAAAAATAAGGCAACTTTTTAATTGTTATTAAATTAATTATATTGTAATTAATAACTATACATGATTTTTTCTGTCAGTAATTATACAGGATTAATCATGTAAGATAAGAGAAACAGATTCATTACTCTTACGTGTTAGTTTTAAAAAATTACTCTTACGTACGTGTATCATATTACATAAAATAGAAATTTGATATTTATGAATACCGTCAGTCAACAAGTCGTCACGTGATATATTCTTTTCTGATGTTGAATTCTTATTTCAATATATATACTCTCATCGCACTGGTTACTTTTTAAGAAAGTGTAAATTTTGTAAGAAGCACAAGGAAACAAGAATAAAGAGACTAATCAAACGTATTTAACATGGAGAAGGTGTCCGAAATATCAATTAAACCTGGGAAATTATGTTAAACTTACAAGAAAATAACGGTTTTTAAACCAAGCGCTCGTAGTTTGGTGGTAAAGGAGAGTCTGGTATCTTGCTTGCATGCCGGGTTCAGTCTTGGCCACAACAGATTTAACATCCCTTCCGTTAGGTATTTGGGCCTTTCAGTGAATAGTTGGGAATGTGGGCTACAGGATCTGAGAGTTATCAAAAAAAAATAACTGTTTTTATTTAGGGTTTAGTATATTGATTTTAGTAAATTAGAGTTTAGGATTTGGATTTAGGGTTAGGTTTAGAGTTTCATTAGTAATATCTTATTGTTATCGTATGTTGTTGATTAAGAAAGGAAACCAAAAAATTAGTCTTTCTGTAGTTTTTGGGGAAATATTTCTGGTTCAGAAGTAAAGTATGGAAATTTAAAAACACAACACGGCCACACTAAATTAATTTGAGCTAAAAACTGGAGAAAGTTAATAAGAAAAAAGAAGGGAGAAAAAGGACTTTACACGCTCTCTCTCTCTCTCTGCACATTACTTTCTGCTCATTTTCCCTTCACGCATGCATCCGTACGTACATACTGAGGTAAAGGCTCTCTTTTTTTTACAACGATATGACAGAGCTCTTTCGCAACTGGCGTTTAAATTGTAAACAAAAACACGTCGTTTCTGAACATAGATAGGAGTAGAAAACAAATCAAATCAAACGTTGTTAACCTGCTGGACCATTTGACCGTTTTAAAGATTCCAGAAGATAAATGTAATGATTTTATTTTTTCTCCTGAATTTCGTGGTTCCTCATTTCCTCATTTGTCTCTGCCCTGCGAACACATAAGACGACGCATTCGTCCGCCAATCTTATCGATCATTTAATGAAAAAGTTAAAATGACGGGGCATTGATACTACATGCAATCAGAATCACGGAGCTTTATGACACTCCAGCCAATTAAGTAGAATTGCAAAACAATATTTTATATTTGTCGAAAAAAAAAACTTGTAATAGAAATTATATTATTTAAATCTTTACTTAGCTGATAAAAGAAACAATAACAGACTAAGCTTTATGACAATTAACTATATGATCCGTCAGGTTTGAAAATTAACTATATGACAACCATTTTTGCTGTTGTAATATCCCCATGTTAGAAACAAGACACATATTTGAAATCTCAAACGAAAAAAAAAAAAAAAAGAGAGACATTTCTTATTTTCACCCCAAAATTTTCTAGACAAAAGTTGTAATCTTGAAACTCTAAGCAGGAGTTTTTCTTTTTTTTTTTTGAAAAAACTCTGCATGGGATATTACAACGATGAACAATTCTCGATATGTTATATATATATATAAGTTTATGGCATATAGTTAAGACTTTTGATGTTTACTCAATTTACAAATAAAGAAATGTCATCACAGAAATAAACCCTAAACTAACAACTCTTGTAGAATTTTTAAATATTTAAGTGGACGGCGTTAGAAGTAACGGAGACTCTTACGTCACCATGTTTATAAAGCGCTAAACTTTTATTAAAAATAATAATTAACAGTAGAAGATGTTTGTTTTATAGCAAGACGTGTCCATCGACTACCTCACTTTAGCTCTCTCTCTCTCTCCTTAACAGATAAATCTGGGGATTTGTGTTTACTCTTTTCATCGAAAGACATACCGTTCCAAAAAATAAGGTTCTCTCCAAATCTCTGCTGTTCTTCAAAATTTCTGCCTTTCATTTTCTTCGAAAATCTGAACTTCATTAAGGGTGCAAACTCCTGAAAGGAATCTTTGTTTATTCAAGAAAAGAAAAAACTGAGTGAATCATATTTTCTTCTGCGTTTTTCATAGAAGCGGTTCTGTTGATTAGACATTTTCCCGTCAAAATGGGTTTCTCTTTTACTTCATTTTACTTCTTTTTTTTTTTTTTTTGCTAAATCTTCATTTTTCTTGCTACACTAAAGAAATTAAATACATATAATATGTTTACTTCGAATATCATCATAATAGTATGATTTTTGTTGTTTTGTGTGGTCCAAGCGGATGGATAGTGATAGCGGAGACGACGATGACGGTGTAGGGTGTGGCGGTGGCGGTGGTGGTATAGGTGCCGGAGGTACTATAGGTGCGGGAGGAAGCCAAAACAAGAAAGGGTTAAATCCTTATAAACACGTCGCGGCTGATAAACGAAAAGAACGTCTTCCCCCACAAGATGATTTGCGTCCTCAACCACTACGGGTAACTACAACCCTAATCTTAAATCTTTTTTTTTTTCTTTCTCAAACCCTAATCTTAATCTAGTGTGTAGCTTTTTGTTTTAAATAAAACTCAAATCTAATCGTTGTTTTCCAACTATAAAAATGTTATCTTTGTGACATTGATACTTTTTATTAGGTTTTCGCCGATGGGAGTCGACTCCTTTTTGATTGGCGTCAGACACACCCAGCTTTGCTTTGTCATGTTTTTTGTCAACTCACGGGTATTAAAGAAATCTCCATACCAGTTTTATTCTGCATAGTCATATCAATCTCAAATCTTATTCTAGTACTGTTAATCTGAAGTCTTTTTGCAATTTGTTTTAAATGTCAGATATTTGCTGGGCTCTAGTTCTTGGTGGAATTCTTCAGTTTGTCTACAACAAAGACCGTGGTGACACTAAACAGTACAAAGAACTGGATGTTGAAGGTTTTGCAAATAACGTGAAACTGGCGGATAAGAGATTTCAACCCCTTAAGAAAGTTGGTGCAAGTAGCATGGCTGTGGGATCACTGAAAAATGCAATGGCCCACATGCGTTCAGAAGGGATAGAGAAAAAGAAAGACACTGAGAGGAAGGTAATTCATCTAACGATCCACTTAATCTATATGTATGATTGTTCTTTTGTATTATATATATATATATATATATTACTATCGATATTGATTCGTGATCAATTGTTTTTTTTTAGAAACCGAAGGCCTTAGTTTCAAAAAGAAAAAATGAGAAACCGAAGACCTATATGTTAAAGGGGTCTTTTCTTCCAGTGAAGGGTGCAACTCCAGAAACCATCACAAATTTGGTGGAGGCTAAAGGTCCTTTGGGTTTGACCCTTGATTTCATCTCTCCACTTATAGACCTTGCAGATGTAAGTTTATTTAAAATTGTGGATATCATGCATACATCAGTGCAAACATAAGTTCTTTAAAAAAAAAATTCCCTCTGTTTGAAAAGTTATAAATAAAGTAGATTCTTTTTCTGAATCAAATTTAACATTTTATTCAAAAAAAATTAAAATAAACTAAATACATATCTGGTTTGGTTTCAGGGAATTTACAGGGTTCCCAAGCCAATAGATGGACTCAAAAGGCACGTGGTCACTATTCTGGCACATGGGTTAACCTTAGGAGGAGAAATATTCTTTGAGGTGCAGAATTCATGGGGGACAGATTGGGGAGTCAATGGGCATGGGAGGATCATTATCAGTGGATCTACTGATGATGTTTTCTTCTTGGATGAGATTTTTGACCAGAAAAAGAATAAGTAAGAGTAAAGTCTGCATGAGTTGTTTATCTGTCAAATCACTGTGAAAAAGTTGTCTCATTTTACTCCTTTGTTTTTATTTATGTCTATTTTGAACTTTTGAAATCCCAATCTATTCTTTCTGATGGGAAAGTTGTTTAAAAAACGTAACATATTCAGCAAAATATAATTAACAGACTAATTTTATATCTTTCTATATACTTCATATTTATTATGCATCAATTTTCCATACATCTTTCATTCTGCATCAACTTTCCATATAGTTTTCATGCATTGTGTATATATGTTAGGGAAAATTTGGGAAAATATATTTATATGAGTATTTAATTTGAAATCTAAACCATTATTTAATCTTTTTGAAAACTACATTTTCTATTATGTAAACTGACTAAATTGTCCAACATGATTATTTAAAATTATTGTAATACATATTTCATCGTAGTTATTTATATATTTAAAGTAACAAATCTAATTTAAAAATTTCCCATTTGATTAATATAACTCATATGTTTTTGAAAAAAGTAAAGAAACGAAGCAATTTTTATGTCTTGTGCCTCGTATATTTTTCTCTAGTTTATACATTCATCCGGTTTTCCAATTTTATGTTGGATACTTTTGTTGTCCATTTTGTGTCGTTAATTGGTTTCTTATTCTTCATCCATGTCTTTAAGTGTAGTTTAAATTCGTATGTTCTCGTTTCCAATCTCGCCTATATCGTTTCTTTCAATGGTGAACATCAACTATGTTCTTAGAAATTTAGAGAAACAGACATTTGTATGGTGGTCTGCTGAAAATCCCCTATATATTAATTGAGAAACATTTGAAAAGATGTAACCTCAATTTTGTATTAATTAAAATAGGCCCCAATGCATAGGTGGCACTCAATTAGGTAGTCAATTACATTCAATTGAAAAATAAGTAGGTCCACATTCGATTTTTATATGTTGTTAGATACATAAGTTGGTCAAACTATATGATATAATGATATGATATGTTATTTTCTTTCCTTAAATAAAACCTACGGAATTACCATAAATGATTAATATATATATGACAATTAATGATTTTAATAATAAAGATTTGATAACAATTTATATCTCCTCCATCATTTTTTGTTTAATTTTATATTATTAAAATAAATTAAACAATCAAATTAGCTATAAAACTAAAATTTAGATTTTTTCGTATATGTTATATTTTGAATTTTTAAAAACGACAATAAATGACTAAAACTATTAAAATTATTATGTTAAAAATTAATGATCAATGGTTTAACATTTTTATTATAAGAAGATACACATGATTTTAAAACCATATGAGTAAAAAATATCATTTAATAATAAAAAAAAAAAAATATATATATATATATATAGAGATTAAACACTATATACCATAAGATTACATAAATATTTTAATATTAAAACCTTCAATGAATTTTCAAGAACATTTATAAATTATAAACTTATTAAAGATTTCAGATTGAAAATTTTGTTATCGATGATTTAAATATTTTGTTATAAAATGATATGAATGATCATAGAACCGTATGATTATAAATTCTTATTTAATAAATAACTATATAAAATATACTATTTTTAGAAAAATAGGTTGGTCCATCTTAACTTATATTACACTTTTTATTAAACTAACTATCGAATTGATAAATAATGTACCAAAAAATGTTTTGCACTTTTCTTAAATAAAAGTTACGAAATTACCTAATATGATTAACATATATGTGAAAATTAATTATTATGAATAATAAATATTTGATAACAATTTTTTGTATCTTGGTTCTTTTTTAAAATTTCATATTATTAAAAGATATTAAAAATCACATTAAATATATAATAAAAAAAATTTTATATTATTAAAAGATATTAAAAATCACATTAAATATATAATAAAAACATTTATATTTTTTCATATGTTATATTTTAAATTTTTCAAAACGTCTATAAATTATTAAAAATTTGAAGATCTCCACTCTTAAAATTTTGTGATCAATAGATTATTTTTTTTTGTCATAATAAGTTACAAATGATCATAAAATTGTATTAATATGAACTTTTATCCCTTTCTTATTAAAGGAGGAGCATTGGTAGAAATAAACCTTGGCCTCATGTGTTTATTACATGAGTGCCATTTCCTAGGTGTCATCACCACATGCACTCTCACTTACTTTTTAGAAAAACCCTTCATGAACTAGAAAAATTACATACAAATGCCACTGGTCATTACATTATACTATATGATTTCGGATTTCAAAAATCACTTTCGGATTACATTTCGATTTCCAAAAAAAATCGGGATCTAAATAAGGCAGCATATTAACTCATTTCTAAGGTAGACTTTATGATATGTTCAAAAATTTGGAAATGTTTTATTTAAATAAGGCAACACAATAAGTGTCTCATCGATCGTTATGTATGCTTTAGTACAATTTTTGATTCTTTAAACGTGGTACAACTAAGTTCTTTAACCTGTATCAGTACTTGGTACATCTAAAGTTCATATCAAAATTCATAAAACTAATCTTGCAACAAGCAAACTATGTTTATCATAAAACTAATCTACAATCGTTTATCATAATATTTATATCATAACCTATACGAATGTTCATATCAAATCGTTTTATGATATTTTTGATTCAATTCATCGAAAATAACCAATTAAACCCAAGACTTAATGCTTCAAAATATTAAGGAAACACAATTTAATTGTTAATGTAATCAAGGAAACTAAATTCAAAGAATTGAAAAACTTACTTTAATCGATAGGGGAATGATTCTGATATATTTTTGTCGTGACCATCACTGATACATCTAAAGTTCATATCAAAATTCATAAAACTAATCTTGCAACAAGCAAACTATGTTTATAGGAGTAGGATTTCTTGAAGAATATATGATGGAACCTACGAACGGAAATAATGGTATCATCGACCACAAAATCTGTTTTTTTGTACTACACATCCCGTAAGTATTCAACATCTGTAAAAAGAAAGATATACATTTGTATAGTATCACATGGTTTGAACCCCTTTTTTTTTTACAGTAACGTCGTCATTAAGTGTGTCGCTTATGGTGCATTTGCTCATGTTTTCAATGATTTATGGAATTCTATAGATGCAGACATAATATTATGTGTTTTGTAGTGTTGGCAAATTAAATGGGGACAAGGTAATCTATTGTATTTATTGTATATACAATAAATTAATCGGAGCTGATATTATATGTATATTTTACTAATATTTTTTCATATTTCATAATAAGGCCGACTTAAGAGGGTTACTAACATTGATGGGTTTTCCAAAGTTGTCTTCGACCCCATTGGTGTTCCAGAAATTGATGCTTTACGATTGAGGTAATACATGCATTCACATATTTTGTTAAATAATGTTTTTAAATTCTCTAGATGATCTATTTGCTATATTTCTCATAATAGGATTGCAAACGAAGACTTATGAAAACATTATTGACATCGTTATTTTGTCTCCATTTTTATTTTTGTTTTGTTTTTTTATACATTGTTCATTTTATATTTTATTAGACTGTTGCTTATGTTTCATTTAATATTGTATTTATAATTTACCCGCATGCAAACAAATATACAATTTAATTTTAATGGCCATCGCATATAAATTTATATTGACATACTAAAATTCTTAGCTATAATCCGTACTTTCTTACATATATTGTTTTTACTATGACTTTAATTTTTATTATGTCTACATATTAAAAGTTATAATATTTTAATAATCTTCTCGCCCCGTGCAGGGCGCGGGTTATCACCTAGTTATTAATTATATATTGGAGGATAATATGTTTTTGATCAAAAGTATAAATAGAATTAAAACTAACTGAAAAGGTTTGTTCATGCAGAATTATCATACTCAACATACAGTTCTACACTAGGAAATTGGACGACGATGAACAGTTAGTATCTGCACATCTAATGAGGCAAGAAGTAGCTATGTTTTATTCACGAAAAACAGAGGGAATCTGTTTGATAAACTGAAATAGGAATCTGTAATATAAGTACACGAGCAAACAAACCTGAACCAAAATAACCACAACGCTATTCATGAGTTAAATAATAGAACATAAACAGATATACATTTGTATAGTATCACATGGTTTGAACCCCTTTTTTTTTTACAGTAACGTCGTCATTAAGTGTGTCGCTTATGGTGCATTTGCTCATGTTTTCAATGATTTATGGAATTCTATAGATGCAGACATAATATTATGTGTTTTGTAGTGTTGGCAAATTAAATGGGGACAAGGTAATCTATTGTATTTATTGTATATACAATAAATTAATCGGAGCTGATATTATATGTATATTTTACTAATATTTTTTCATATTTCATAATAAGGCCGACTTAAGAGGGTTACTAACATTGATGGGTTTTCCAAAGTTGTCTTCGACCCCATTGGTGTTCCAGAAATTGATGCTTTACGATTGAGGTAATACATGCATTCACATATTTTGTTAAATAATGTTTTTAAATTCTCTAGATGATCTATTTGCTATATTTCTCATAATAGGATTGCAAACGAAGACTTATGAAAACATTATTGACATCAGTTATTTTGTCTCCATTTTTATTTTTGTTTTGTTTTTTTATACATTGTTCATTTTATATTTTATTAGACTGTTGCTTATGTTTCATTTAATATTGTATTTATAATTTACCCGCATGCAAACAAATATACAATTTAATTTTAATGGCCATCGCATATAAATTTATATTGACATACTAAAATTCTTAGCTATAATCCGTACTTTCTTACATATATTGTTTTTACTATGACTTTAATTTTTATTATGTCTACATATTAAAAGTTATAATATTTTAATAATCTTCTCGCCCCGTGCAGGGCGCGGGTTATCACCTAGTTATTAATTATATATTGGAGGATAATATGTTTTTGATCAAAAGTATAAATAG
Organism: Brassica carinata; assembly: GCA_016771965.1. Taxonomy (NCBI): domain Eukaryota; kingdom Viridiplantae; phylum Streptophyta; class Magnoliopsida; order Brassicales; family Brassicaceae; genus Brassica; species Brassica carinata. Next base: position 64,305,172 of record CM028687.1, on the reverse strand, counting down.
AATTAAAACTAACTGAAAAGGTTTGTTCATGCAGAATTATCATACTCAACATACAGTTCTACACTAGGGAAATTGGACGACGATGAACAGTTAGTATCTGCACATCTAATGAGGCAAGAAGTAGCTATGTTTTATTCACGAAAAACAGAGGGAATCTGTTTGATAAACTGAAATAGGAATCTGTAATATAAGTACACGAGCAAACAAACCTGAACCAAAATAACCACAACGCTATTCATGAGTTAAATAATAGAACATAAACAGTTATACACTAAAATGCTTGCACATAAACACGACTTAAACATCAAAGCACCACCTAGGCAGAGACCGAAAATGCTCGATCCCAAGTTCGAATCAGGAGCAATTTCAAAACATAAGAAACACATGAAAAGTCAAATACGTAGGCACTCCCAACAAAGTCATCAGTGGACTGTGTTATGGCTCCAGTCAACTACCTTGAGATCTCTAAGGAACATACACTTCTCTTCGAATACAAAGTTTGTTTTCACCATTTAACATTTTTCAAATCTCAAGAATGAAAGATAGGGATATGTGCAGGTTATGGTATATAGTCTAAGTTGTGATTCAGCTAAATATTAAGCTGTCGACTATAGTTGGCTTTCAAAAAGCTCTAAAACAGAAGCAACCCAAACCTACATGAATCCAAAAAGATTATTCATAAGTTAAATTACTAACATGTATTTATTTCAAAATTATGTTTATCTTGAAACATAAATAATTTATTGTTTAAATTTTGTTTTTAATTTTTTCAATTTAAAAATAAAATCTGGACAAAAATGGCATTTCACATATAAGAAAGTGTAGTTTTAAAAAACAAAAAACAAAGGGTATTCTTCAAATTTATAATCATAAATAGTGTATTTCTCAAATTATCCCTATATAGTATCTGTAATTTCATTGTACATATATATTTATATTCTTTTTTTTGCTAAAATATATGTTTTATATTCTGGTTGAAGAATATCCCCGAATTCATTAGTTCAAATAAACATAAATTTACTAAACAACCTATATGAAAATCAGTTTTATCACGATCGATTTTGTTATCAGACAGTACTAGAGTCGCATGAAGGTGTATACTCTCCACTTAAACATAAAAACAAACATTAAACATAGCAACCATCGTTAAAATCCATAATTAATACGATACAAACAAAAATAAGTTTGAAGCATTAAGTTTGAACGCCAAATAAAAAAGAAACTAAATCCACATGGACTCATGTTACTTATGACTGGAAAGCCTTGTTTTTGATCTTCACCTTCCCCTTCCCCTAGAAGAAGGTCATACCCAATCTGCAACTGTTAGGTTGAAGGATTAGAAATAAACTCATAAGATAAGCACTCTAACTTTCCCACAAGAATTGACAACATGCATAATATACCTTATGCAAGTAATAGATTAGGGCATGCTAGAGGCTGGTCTGCAGAGAATGGGAAAGGGAGGTTTTCTGCCTCCTGCAAAATCCATGGCCTTGGCTTGATACTCCACGGGAGGACCATCCGGATGCTCTCGAGCCATAAAGGTAATGTATAGCTTAAACCCACCTCCTGCTTTTAGATTGGCTCTCACAATGCTAACAACTTCCACAGACAAACGCTAAGTAAAAAAAAACACACACATATGTAAGTATCATATCAAATTACAGAAGGACAAAGGTTTAAATTTGAACAGATCAGTACAAACCTTTTCCTCGTTGAGTTTCTTAACACACAGGGACGCAATATTTGCCAAATATTGCCTCCTAGTCACGTTTACCCTTTCTGACCAAATATCATCAAGATCTCTAATGGGGTAGATGGATCTGAATGGATCTTCTAAAAACCCCTTTGAAAAAAAAAAAAAAAATCAAAACACGGAAATTTAGAGCAATTCATTCTGTGTGATAACAAAGAGGGGGATCATAACGTTACCCTATTCTCAAAGGCCATGGTTTTATACTCGCAGAACTCTTCGTACTCCTCGTCGTTGGGGAAGCCTTCACGGCCGTCAGAGTCGAATACCAATTCGTAATCGTCGTAGCTGTCCTTATCCCACTCCGGATCCGGATCTCGCATGTTTAAATAGTTGGGAGGTTTCACGACCTCATCATCGTCTTCTGCCTCGACACTCCATGCGCGCCCGCTGTCGGTACTGTCGCCGTCGCTTTCGTCTTCCATGCTCGTGTCGTCTTCGTCTTCATCTTCGATTTTCTGTTTTTTAGATACAGGAGAGTCAGATTCCACCTCCGTCGAATCTCCTTCCGCTTTCACATCCTCGAGTTCCATCGCTGCCGCCGCCGCCGGGAGAATCGAACGAACCCTACCTAACAAATATCTCTCTCAAATTGATTTGGGGACAAAGCAGCAGATGACGACAATATTAGATGATTCTCTTGAATATATATATATGTCTTGTCCAAAAGACCATACGGGCCAAACCCAATATAAGGCCCAAAACAAACCCGCTCCTCAAAAAATGGCGACGCTTCAGAAGATTCTATCAGCGGCGTTCGATGCGTTGACTTGCGGTGTTCACGCAATGTGGGGGGTATCCGGATTGTGCTAGAATATATATCATCAGCCGTTCATCACTTATAGGTTAATGGATTACCAAATACGCGTGTCACGTGACGCTTTTTCTTCGTCGAGTTAATAATTTTTTTTTTTCCCTTCAAAGAAATAAAATTATTCGCGTTTGCGTGTATAATGGTTTCGAACAAACAAAAAACTGATAATTATAAATCTTTAGGCTAAAAGCTGATAATCTTACAAAGCCGAAAATTTATCGGTAACAGTAAGTGCTATATTTCTTAAACAAGGCTAATCTTACAATTTCACACGAGTTTTGAATAGATGGTGTTCCAGAATCATTACCAGTTTTAAAATAGCAAAGCTTTTCTTTAATGCATGATATTCGTGGAGGAAACATATTTTTTTTTATCACAATCAACTCCTTCATGAACACATCCTTCATACGTCCACCATTATCATAGCCACCACGATCACCACAACCACTACTAACTAGTGTAACCTCCGCTACATTTTTCCAATCTATTCAATGATTCTTCATAACCACCATCACATTTTAATATAACGAATGTACAATTAAGTTTTATCATATTTGCTTATTTAGCACATTTATATCATACTATTTCTAGACCATTTGATAACTTGATCAATGTATTATACTATTTCATCTATTCCATCCTATCTGTATTTGGGTTAGGGTTTATGTTTTTTTTTAGAGTTTAGTAATTAATATTTTGGGTTTAGATTGGTTTGAGTTGACGTTGGAGTAGGCATTACCCCCTTCCTTACAATCATTGACATTTCAAAATTTGAACTATATATACTATGCTATTGCTTTTGTTACTATTCTATTCTGATATTCTTTCATACTATGTCCATATTTTGATATTTGGATTATGATTTATATTTCCTTTTAGGGTTTAGTGATTAGTATTTTGGGTTTAGTTTATGGAATATTTGGATTGAGGTTATGGTAAGTATTACCTCATTCCCTACAATCATAAACATTTTAAAATTTGAACAATATATACTATGTTATTTCTTTTGTTACTATTCTATTTGATACTGCTTCATATTATGTACTATGTGAATATTTGATATTGAGTTAGAGTTTATATTTCCTTTTAGGGTTTAGTAATTAATGATTTGGGTTTAGTTTATGGACGGTTTGGGTTGACATTGGGATAAAAATTACATCATTCCTTGCAATCATAGATATTTCAAAATTTGAACTATATGTGCTAGACTATTTGATATGTTTCATTCTATTTAAAATGTCTATTTCTTCAATCCACATTAATTATGTCGGTGATCACCACAAGCTCCACCACAACCATAGTAATCTGTCTTGAATGATCACTATTTTTATATACCCACAATCGTTTTTTCTTTCTGAAACACTACTACCATTGTTTTCACCACCGTCGCTGTAACTAACACCACCGCATCTTCCGTCGATTGCCATTGCGGTAACCATCACCGTGTATCCTCCATTGCTGAGCACCATTGATTTTCTTACCAACTACAGTCTTGATTTTTTAGATCCACATATTTTCACCATCGACATCATCATTTATTTCTTTTTTCACCTGCAACCTGTTATGAAAAAGGATAAAACCGGAGGAAACTTACAAAACATTGTTATGGACTTAGTAATGTCAAAATCACCGATATATTCTTAATTTCCATTCGTAATTTGTATATTGAGTAAATTCTCCCAAACAACAACCGCTGTAGTATTTTGTTTTATTATTATGAAACTGATGATGACGTCACCTGTTTATAAAGCGGCAAACTTTTATTGAAATAAAAATAATCAATTAATATACACTAAAGGAGATAGTGTTTGTTAAACAATATGGACATGTCCATCTCACCTCAGTCCCTACCTCATTTTGTACACACTCTCCTATACTAAGGTTAATCCGGTGTTGCATGACTCATTTTCTTAAAAGAGAAAAAGCTTAGGGTTCCAAGGTTCCCCCCCCAAATCTCCCTTCTTCTTCAAAAATCTGCATTTCTTAGTTTCTTCAAAATTTTGGGTCTTAACCCCTCTGCTTCAATAACTTTTGTTTGTTACGGTGTAAAAAAGCTTCCTGGTTTTTTGCTTTTCGGATCTTTGTTTTTCGATAATACCTTTTGATGAAAGCATGATTAGACATTTTTTCAAGTTGAATATTGAAGATTTTTGATTTTTTTTCTTAGTTTCTTCAAGATTTTAGATTTTTTTTAGTCTTCAACAACAAACTGGTTATATCATCTAATATATGTTTCCAGTATCTTTTTTGCTAAAGCTGGCCACTAGACATTTTTGGCACGAAAATGGGTTTCTATTTCTTAGAAAATCTTTTGGTTACACTTTGTAAAGCTGAGGATTGGAATTTTGTTACTGTTTGTTTTTCTCAAATCCTTGGCGTTTCTTATGTATGGATCATGTTTAGTCTTGATTTTTTTTTTGAGTTTTATCAACATGAATAATATAATATATTCTAATTTGGGTATATCAAGCAAATGGACCGTGAAAGAGGAGAATCTGGCGGTATCAGTGGTGGTATAGGCGCTGGAGGTCAAAAAGAAAAGGGCCAAAATAAGGTTGGAATTTGTATAAAAAAGATTTATGACTGTTTTTCCAATCCTTGGTATTTCTTGAGTTAATTTGGATCTGTTCTAGTCTTCTAGGTATATTATGTTTTCTTGTGAGTTTCTGATGGAAGCTGTTGATTAGACATTTTGTATCAAAATGTGTTTCTTTTAAATATTTTGGATTTACTTTCATTCTTTATAAAAAACTTGGTTAACTTGGTTTATGACCGTGTTTTTGTTTTGTAAATCCTTGGTGTCTCGTATGTCTTCATCCTATTTTGTCTTCTTCCTTCTATTGGTTTTATTAAAAGAAATTAAGTGTATCATCATAATATGAACACATAGAATCTGTTCCGCTCTGAGTATATCACTATAATATGATTTTTTTTGTTCTGTATGTTTCAAGCAAAGGGACAGTGACAGTGGAGACACTCGTGGTTTAGGCGGAGGCATTGGTGGTGTAGGTGGTGGCGGTGGAATAGGTGGTATAGGCGCCAGAGGAAGCCGAAAAGACAAGGTGCCAAATATTCGGAGGCTTGAAGCGGAAGCTGACCGAAAAGCACGACAAGATCTTCGTCAACAAAATGATTTACCTCAGCCACCACTACGGGTAACATACCGTTTTCAATCTATTGTGTAGTTCTTTGTTTTAGAAAAACCTTAATTATCTTGTTACATTAATATTTTATTCAGGTTTTCGCTGATGGAAGCAAACTCCTTTTTGATTGGTGTCAGATACACCCAACTTTGCTCTGTCATATTATTTGTCAAATCACGGGTATTAAAAATCTCTGCATTAGTTTGTTTGTATAGTCATATCAATGCATATTTATTCTAGTGTTAATTTGATTTTTTGTAATTTAATTTAAGTATCAGATATATGTTGGGCTCTAGTTCTTGGGCGGATTCTCCAGTTCGTTTACAACAAGGATCGTGACTACGTCAATCAACACAAGTATTTGGACATAGAAGGCTTCGCAAAAATTGTGAAATTGGGGAGGAAGAAAGAAATGGCTCATAGTAAAGTAGCTGAGAGTAGTGATATGGCGGTTGGTTCTCTCAAAAATGCAATGAAGCACATACATGACATCGGAATACAGAAAACGAAAGACACTATCAAGACGGTAAAGCATTCACTAATCTAATTAATCTTTCTATATATTTGACCATTTTATTTATATATCATATGTTCATATTGATTCATTACTACTTGTTTTTGCTTGTTCTGTAGAAATCAAAGACATATACAGTCAAGGGCTCTTTTTTTCCTGTAAAAGATGCAAGTCCAGGAATGATCACTCGTTTGCTGAAGGCTAAAGGTCCTGTTGGTATGGCACTTGATGTCACCCCTGAGCTTCTAAAACTTAAAGATGTGAGTTGAGTTTTTTCTAAAAAAATATCTTGCATACACTAGTATAAATTTGGCTACAAACTTAAATGTCAATGTACTGTTTCAGGGAATTTATAGGGTACCCGAGCCAAAAGTTGGAAAAAATAGACACGTCATCACTATTGTAGCACATGGGGTAACATTAGATGGAGAAGTGTTTTTTGATGTGCAAAACACATGGGGAGTCAACTGGGGAGTTGCAGGTCATGGGAGGATCATAATTACAGGAACCACCAACGACATCTTTTACCTAGACCGATTGCTTGAGAAAAAGAAGAAGTAAATTCGGCCTACAGTACTACATGTTTAGTTTCGTCATCTTATAACTTTTCTTTCTAATGTTCTATCTTTATTTTATCTAAATTATGTTTCGACTTCCTAAATCCAAGTCTCTTTTCTAAGATATTATGATTCTTGTTTCTAATCTTTTTTGTTTACGTTATGTTTTAAATACTAAATAAATCCAGTAATCTCTTTGGGAACATCTTTTGAAAGTGCTTGAATACTTCTTTTTCTTATACAAGCTTGAATACTTGTCCACAATTTTTAACAACTCATGTTCAATGAATTGGGAGATAAATTATTAGCAAAATCTTTAACAATCTAATATTTTCGTATTTATCAAGACAAGTTCTCTTCATCCTCAAAACTAATAACCAATTTTCAATGTAGTGTACATAACTATATATAAGTTGCATATAACTAATGGAAAATTGCATCATGTGAACCTCCCAAATACAAAAGTATTAATAAATTTCTTTAGTCCGAATAAGGAGAAACTAATGAACAACCTAACGTTATGAGTTATAAACATCAGTTTTACTTTTATCTTTGACCATTTTGTCTCGAGTAATCGTTCCCTCTCCATTTAAATATCCAAGATATAAAATAAACATCAAACCATAATATAACAACCATCATTAAAATCCATAATATTAAATCCATAAGTCTCAACGCAAAAGACATAGCTAACATTAATACAACCTTATTCCATTTGGGACTCAGCTTACTCGTTCATAAAAGACATTTCAATACATTATGATCTTGGTCTTCCTCGTAGACCAGTACCAGCATACCAAATCTGCAATGATTAGATTGAAGGATTAGCGACTGAGATGAATTTTAAAAAATTATCCCAAACAAGATAGCAAATAACTCGATGTTTACAATGGACAGAAACTGAAAGACTTAAGCATAACAAAGATACCTATGCAAGTCATAGATTAGGATATGGTAGAAGCTGGTCTGCAGAGGATGGGAAAGGGAGGTTTTCCTCCAAAATCCATGGCCTTGGCTTGATACTCCATGGGAAGACCATCGGGATGCTCTCGGGCCATAAAGGTGATGTACAGCTTCCACCCATCTCCTACTTTCATATTGCCTCTAACGATGCTTACAAATTCCACGGTCGCATTCTAAGTAAGGAAGTAATTAATACACAACCATCCAATATGTGAGCATAACAACAAATTAAAAACACACAAAATGTATATATATTTGAATTTGACGAGTACCCTCACCTTCTCCTCGTTGAGTTTTTTCACACACAAGGAAGCAATATACTCCAAATATTCCCTTGTGGTCATGTCAACCCAAGGTTCTTCCAGATCAGTAAGGGGGAAGATGGACCTGAAGGGATCTTCTTCAAAAAAACCCTACAAAATCAAATACATAAAAGACTCAACTTTAGAGGCCGACTTAATAAAATTGGATAAACAAAGAGTATGTTATAACGTTACCCTATTCTTCCAGGCCTGGATCTTAAAGTCGCGGAACACTTTGTACTCCTCTTCGTCGGAGAAGCTTTTGCGGTCCTCAGGGTCGTAGCATTCGTATTCGTAACCATCGAAGCTATCCTTATCCCACTCCGGTTCCGGTTCTGGCATGTTTAAATAGTTAATCCTAGGAGATCTCACCACTCCTTCGTCGCCGTCTTCTTCAGTGTCGACAGACCACGCGCGTCCGCTGTCGGTATCGCTGTCCTCTTCCATGCTTGTGTCCTCGTCGTTTTCATCTTCGAACTTCCGCTTTTTCGAGACAGAAGAATCAAATTCCTCCTCAGTCGAAGCTCGTTTCGCCGGCAAATCGTCGCTAAACATCGCCACTGGAGAATCGAGCAAACCCTAGATATATATATATATATATCTCTCAACACACAAATTGGGGACAAAGCAGCAGACGACAATATCGAATGGTAGTCGTTGGACCGATGTGTCCCTTATCTCTCTCTCCCTGCCTATTTAAACACGTGACTCGGTCGGAAGATTATTTGGGCCAGTGGGCAAATATATGGGCCAAACCATATATAAGCCCCCCATAGTAATTTTACGAACAGTTTTAGCCCGTTTATTTACGAGCCTGTAATCAACAAATGGCAGCTCTTTTATGATGTCGTCGCGTGATGACTTTCCCGTTTGCTTTTCGTTTCTCAAAACGGGCAAGCAACGACCAAACGCAAAACAAACCCCCGCTCGTCGAAGTGGCGAAGGTTCAGATAGATCTGATCGGAGCCGTTCGATGCGTTGACTTTGTCGTGTTCATTGTGGGATATATATCCGGATGATGTTAGATTTATACCTGATCTCACCCGTTCATCATAGATTCATAGGTTAATCGCGCGTAACGTGACGCTTTTTCTAAACATTTCGAATTAATAATCTTTTGGATTCTTCGCGTTTTCCTATACAGAGGTATTCGGACGCGTTAGAAAAAAACTAATAATATAAATCTACGGTAAAAGCTGTCAATCTTACAAAGTCGAAGAATTATCGGTAACATTATTGCTATATGTCTTAAATAAGGCCAACGATCGATTACAAGTTTTCACACGAGTTTTGAATATCTGATTCCATGCTTGTGTCCTCGTCGTTTTCATCTTCGAACTTCCGCTTTTTCGAGACAGAAGAATCAAATTCCTCCTCAGTCGAAGCTCGTTTCGCCGGCAAATCGTCGCTAAACATCGCCACTGGAGAATCGAGCAAACCCTAGATATATATATATATCTCTCAACACACAAATTGGGGACAAAGCAGCAGACGACAATATCGAATGGTAGTCGTTGGACCGATGTGTCCCTTATCTCTCTCTCCTGCCTATTTAAACACGTGACTCGGTCGGAAGATTATTTGGGCCAGTGGGCAAATATATGGGCCAAACCATATATAAGCCCCCCATAGTAATTTTACGAACAGTTTTAGCCCGTTTATTTACGAGCCTGTAATCAACAAATGGCAGCTCTTTTATGATGTCGTCGCGTGATGACTTTCCCGTTTGCTTTTCGTTTCTCAAAACGGGCAAGCAACGACCAAACGCAAAACAAACCCCCGCTCGTCGAAGTGGCGAAGGTTCAGATAGATCTGATCGGAGCCGTTCGATGCGTTGACTTTGTCGTGTTCATTGTGGGATATATATCCGGATGATGTTAGATTTATACCTGATCTCACCCGTTCATCATAGATTCATAGGTTAATCGCGCGTAACGTGACGCTTTTTCTAAACATTTCGAATTAATAATCTTTTGGATTCTTCGCGTTTTCCTATACAGAGGTATTCGGACGCGTTAGAAAAAAAAAAACTAATAATATAAATCTACGGTAAAAAGCTGTCAATCTTACAAAGTCGAAGAATTATCGGTAACATTATTGCTATATGTCTTAAATAAGGCCAACGATCGATTACAAGTTTTCACACGAGTTTTGAATATCTGATTCCATGCTTGTGTCGTCGTCTTCATCTCGAATGTTGTCCAAAAAAAAAAAAAAATCCAATACATTATAAAGATCACCCATAGGAAAAGCTATTCACAAGGCTTTCTCGCTATTTACTTGCCTATTGCTTTCCCGTTTGAAAAATAGCAAAGCTTTTCTTTAGTGATATTCGTGGAGGAAACATATTTTTGCTACTTCCCATCATTGATGATATGCTACTTATTTACTCCCAATCTCATCTGAAATTTTGAGGTATCGTTTTTATGTCTGCTATGTAATGATGATAATATTCATCAATCACTGGACGGCGTGACTTTAAGTATACGGAAGAAAGTACCTGACAAACCCCGACAATCTAATCAGTAAAATAACTTAAGAGTCTCAGTGACCTTGATCTTTAAAATATTAAGTCTCTTTGACGGTATCAAAGCAGACATTACGAAAATCAAAATAATTTTGTAAGGGAAAGAATCATCCCTTCACGTGAATTGGTGATTATATACAATAGAGTCAATTAGACTACTTGGATTTTGGATCATGCTGTGATGAGAGCTTTCATTAGATTTTCATTGATGATAATTTGTATAGTTTGAATATCTTCCAAAAACAAAAGAGAATCCCTCAAATTCGTTAATCCAATTAAACAGAAACTATACCCATGCAAGTCATTGATTAGGATATGCTAGAGGCTGGTCTGCAGAGAATGGGAAAGGGAGGTTTTCTGTGTCCTGCAAAGTCCATGGCCTTGGCTTGATACTCCACGAGAGGACCATTGGGATGCTCTCGAGCCATAAAGGTGATGTAAAGCTTCCACCCACCTCCTACTTTTAGATTGCCTCTCACGATGCTTACAACTTCCACAGACGTACCCTAAGCAAGTAAAACACACGTACACACGCATCCTATCTATGAGTATCACATACACACAAAAAAAAAAAGTTTATATTTGAAGCGATCAGTACAAACCTTCTCCTCGTTGAGTTTCTTAACACACAAGGAAGCAATATCTGTCAAATATTGCCTATTAGTCGTGGTTGTCCAGAGATCGTCCAGATCTCTAATATAATGGGGTAGATGGATCTTAATGGATCTTCTAAAAACCCCTAAAAAAAAAAATCAAAATACAAAAAAATTAAAAGAGTCATTTCATTTAGTGGATAACAAAAGGATTGGTTAATTACTTTTACCCTATTCTCAAAGCACTTGGTTTTATACTCGCGGAACTCTGAGTACGCCTTGTCGCTGGAGAAACCTTTACGGCCGTCAGCATCGAATTCCAATTCGTAGCCATCGTAACTGTCCTTATCCCACTCCGGCTCCGGTTCTATCATGTTTGAATAGTTGATTGTCGGAGAGTCATCGTCTTCTTCTTCTTCGTCGTCGGTCCATAAGTATGGGTTATTGCTATCGCTATCGCCTTCGTCTTCCATGCCTGTGTCGTCTTCATCTTCGATCTTCCGTTTTTTAGAGACAGAAGAAGAGTCAGATTCCACCTCGGTTTTCATCGTTGCCGGAGAATCGAACAAACCCTAGAAATATCTCTCTCTCTCTCTCTCTCTAACACACAAATTTATTTGGGGACGAAACAGATGACAATATGAAATGATACTCTTGGATGTATTTACCGATGTGCCCTTATATCTCCCTGCTATTTTATATTTCCCAAGGCTTTCTCGCTATTTACTTGCCGCTTGCTTTCCCGTTTTAAAAATAGCAAAGCTTTTTTATTATGAATGATATTCGTGGAGGGAACATATTTTTTGCTACTTCCCATCATTGTTGATATGCTACTTACTCCCAATCTCGTCTGAAAGTTTCAGGTTTTATTTTGTCTGCTATGTAATGATAATATTCATCAAAAGGTGGTAGACCACGGCGTGACTTAAGGAACACGGAAGAAAGTGCCTGACACCACCCTGTCAAGCTAATCAATAAAATAACTAATTCGCAGCTCAATGGCCCTCCTTGATCTCTAAAAACTCTTTGGCTTTGCAGGTATCAAAGCACTCATTACGAAAATCACAATCTTGAAAATAATTTTGTCAGGGAAAGAATCATCGTCTCCTGGTGAATTTGTGATTATATATTATGGACTCCAATTAAACCACTTGGATTTTGGATCATACTGCGATGACAGCTTTCTTTTTCTTTTTCTTTTTTTAATATAAGAGCTTTCATTGTATATTCTGATGATGAAAAACTACATCATGTGATGAAGACCTTCAAAATACACAAGAGAATGCCCCAAACTTTAGTCCAATTAAACAGAAACTTATTTAATCAACAACCTTATAACGTTATACGAGTTTTATAAACATCAGATTTATCATAATCAAGTTATACAGTAAACATCTCCCCTCAATGCAAGAGTGTCGATTATAAATATCATCCTTGTTTTAATGTCAACAATGTAAATAAACACTAAACATAATTTAAACCATTATTAAGCTACATATATATATACCGTACAAGGGCCAAATACATAGCTGACATCAAGACAAACCTATGCAAGTCTTATATTAGGACATGGTAGGGGCTGGTCTGCAGAGAATGGGGAAGGGAGGTTCAGTGCCTCCTGCAAAATCCATGGCCTTTGCTTGATACTCTACGAGAGGACCATCCGGATACTCTCTAGCCATAAAGGTAACGTACAGCTTCCATCCATCTCCTGCTTTCAGATTACCTCTCACGATACTTACAAGTTCCACAGTCGTACCCTAAGCAAGTAAAAGACACTCTCATCAAACTAAAACAAAACAACAAGTTTTTATTTGAAGCGATCAGTACTAACCTTCTCTTCGTTGAGTTTCTTAACACACAAGGAAGCAATATCCGCCAAATATTCCCTTGTGGTCATGTTTCTAAAACGTTGTTCCAGATCAGTAAGGGGGAAGATGGACCTGAAGGGATCTTCTTCATAAAAACCCTAATAATCAAATAAGAAAAGATTAACAAATTTTGAGGCTAACTCAATGGATAACAGAGAGGGGTCATGGCGCGTTACCCTATTCTTCCAGGCCTGGATCTTAAACTCTCGGAACTTTTCGTACTCCTCGTCGTTGGAGAAGCTTTTACGATCCTCAGGGTCGTAGCATTCGTAACCATCGAAGCTGTCCTTATCCCACTCCGGTTCTGGATCTTGCAGGGTCACTACTCTTTCATCCTCTTCTGTCTCGACACTCAATGCTTGTCCGCTATACGTATCGCTTTCGTTTTCCATGTTTGTGTCGTCTACATCTTCGAACTTCAGCTTTTTTGAGACAGAAGAGTCGGATTCCTCCTCCGTCGAAGATCGTTTCGTCGTCACACCGTCGCTTGACATCGTCGCCAGAGATTCGAGCAAACCCTAGAAATATATCACAAGTTCACACAACACACAATTGGGGGCCAAGCAGATGACAAATATTGAATGATATTATATCTCCCTTCCCATTTTCACACGTGACTAGGAAGATTACTTGGGCCACGTGAGGCAGAATTATTTTTTTGGTTGAAAGTTTATTAACCCATCTGTTAGATCATATAAAATGGCTAATTTATTTGTTTAATCCTTTTCTTTTCTTTGTTGTTTTGTTCGTCAACAGTTTAAGATAAATTTTTACATATTTAATGCTGAAGGTAAACAATTTTTTAATGAAAGGCATTTTTTTTTTAAAAAATATGCAAAATAATATACGAAAGTATTTTTAAAGATTAATACGGTGAATCCTGGTTCGAATCTCGCTGGCCACACGGATATGAACTATTGATTTCAGCTCATTTGAATACTCATGGGCTGTACCTTGGTCCGGAAAAGTATTGTTAAAGGTAAAAGTTAGTAATCTTTTTATTTTAATTCCCTCAAAAAAATATAATATTCATCAAAGCGATGCTCGGCAAAGCAGCGACGCTCCAGAGGATTTAATCAGAGCCGTTCAATGAGTGTTGACTTTTCCATCGTCGTTTAGAACTATATTCATCTTATGTTTAACCAATCGACACGTGTTGCATGTCCCCTTTTTCCTCATTTTACCAATTAATCATCTTTTACCTTAAAGAAATAAGATTATTCATGTTTGCGTGTACAAATTAAGACCTCACAAACCTGCCAAACTAATCAGTACAATAAATCTCCACTCTCAGTGACCTTGATCTTTGAAATGTCTTTTCTCTTTGCATGTATTAGAGCAGTTAGCACGAAAATGTAGCACCGGAAAATAATTTTGTTAAGGGAATACTATGGACTCAGTTAGACTACTTGGACTTTGGATCATGCCCGAAACGAGAGCTTTCATTGTATAGTCTGCTGATGAAAACTTGCATCATATAAAGAGTTCCAAATACACAAGAGAATGCTCCAAATTTATTAGTCCAAATAAACAGAAACTGAGAAACTTATCAATCAACAACCTAACGTCATATGAGTTAAGTAAACATGACCATGTTATCTGACAGTAAGCATCCTCTCAGTGCACGAGTGTCAAGTATAGGTAGGTACCCAAAGACATAGCTAACATTAAGACACCATTAGAGTGTACCTAAACCCACCGCGGACTCAGCTTGCTTATATTTGAAAACATCATTTCAATACACTTTGATCTTTGTGTTCCGCGGAGACCAGCAACACCATGACAATTTTTGCAATGATTAGAGTGAAGATTTGAAATTCAGAAAGACAATCATCCGAAACTACATTAAATTTTTTTAAGAAAATCACTTTTTGTTTACATCTATTCCGCCACAAAAATTGACAAAGCTCATAAGTAATTCAAAACAAAATTATCTTACACTGAATAGTAATTAATAAAGATACCTAATGCAAGTCATTGATTAGGATATGCTAGAGGCTGGTCTGCAGAGGATGGGAATGAGAGGTTTTCTGCCTCCTGCAAAATCCATGGCCTTGGCTTGATACTCAACGAGAGGACCATCCGGATGCTCTCGAGCCATAAAGGTGATGTAGAGCTTATACCCACCTCCTGGTTTCATATTGCCTCTCACAGTGCTAACAACTTCCACAGACGTACGCTAAGCAAGTAAAACACATACACGCATCCTATTTGTGAGTGTCACATACATACAAAAACGGTTCATATTTGATTAGATCATTTCTCACCTTCTCCTCGTTGAGTTTCTTAACACACAGGGAAGCAATATTTGCCAAATGTTCCCTCCTAGTCACGGTTATCCTGTCTGACCAAATATCTTCCAGATCTATAATGGGGTAGATGGATCTGAATGGATCTTCTAAAAACCCCTATAAACAAATCAAAACACGAAAAAGATTATAAAAAAGTCATTCATTGTGTGGGATAACAAAGAGGGAGGGACCATAACGTTACCCTATTCTTCCAGGCCTTAATTTTATACGCGCGAAAGTCTTCGTACTCCTCGTCGTTGGGGAAGCCTTCGCGGCCGTCAGGATCGAACACGCATTCGTAACCGTCGTAGCTGTCCACGTCCCACTCCGGTTCCGGATCTTGCATGTTTAAATAGTTAGGAGGCTTCACGACTTCTTCATCATCTTCTACCTCGACACTCCATGCGCGTCCACTATCGGTATCACTATCGCTTTCTTCTTCCATGCTTGTGTCGTCTTCATCTTGGACTCTCGTTTCCTCTTCCCTCGAAGCTAGTTTAGCCGTCTCATCGTCGCTTTTCATAGTCGCAAGAGAATCTAACAAAACCCTATCAAAAATATCTCTTACGGACAATTTGGTATATAATACAAGTGTGGGTCCTAGTGATAGGCCCGAAATGTCTTTAAAGGCTTTTTTTACATGTTAACTTACCTGAGAGTATATATCATTACGTTTTCGTATATATACAAAGTTACAAACACCTCACACACCTTTCAAGCTAATTAGTACAATAACTCCCCAGTCTCAGTGACCTTGATCTCTAAAATGTCTTTTCTCTTTGCAGGTACTAAATCAGTCATCACGGAAAATCAGAACTCGAAAATACTTTTGTTTGTAAAATAATCATCCTCTCATGTTAAACTGGTGATATTATGGGTCCGACTGGTGACCTTTTCGGGAACAAATGGAACAATAGGGAAAATGAATGAAAGGGAATAAATAGGAACAAAATAAAAGGAATGAATGCAGAGAAGGAATGGAACAAAATATTTCAGTGAATGGTAACCATTAAAAGGAATGAGTTATTTTAATTAAAATAATTTAGAAACTAAATTTTAAAACATTTTAAATATAGTTAAACTTTCTTCTCCATAGATCTTGGTGTCTCTTCCTTTCACACGTATCTTTCACTGCACAACGAAAAATTGTTTTATTTTCCACAAAAACTCTAATGAAATACCTATCACACGTATCTATAAGAATTTGCAAACTTGTACTTATAAATATCTGAACCTATAGTCGACGAAGCTGTCTTTTATCAGTCCAGATTTGTTCAGCGATATGATCTCGCACAATCTTCATATAAACTCCTGTCGATGTGTTTTGGTTCACTTGTTCCTCACTCTCATCATCTGAATGATTGTTCACATTCGAATGCAAAGGTGTAGTGTCCCTCCCCATATCAAATTCTTCGAAGTCGATATCCTTAATTTTGTTCCAACGAATAAAGTTGTGGAGTCCCATTGTTGCAAATATAACCTTTCTTTGCGTTGAGATACTATACCTTGGAAATTCATTTAAAACCCTCCATTTTTTTCCAGACACGAATATGCGTTCAATAACTGAGCGTAGTGGCGCATGCCATCTATTGAACATTTCCTTGCTGTTTTTTGGAGGTTCATTATTAAAGAACTCCTGGAGATGATATCGCGTACCTTCGATTCTTTCCTTTCGATATGGAGCTAGATAACCACGCCTATTTGCATAACCAGAATCTACAAGATAATATTTTCCTTCTGGAGGATGAGGAAACATTGGATCATCTCGCATAGCGGTGTCCAACACTCTAGAGTCATGTGTTGATCCGCCATTCCAACAAAGCAATATGTAAATAGCATATCATGATCACAAACTCCCAAAACATTAAGGCTTGCTGTTCCTTTTCGATTCATAAAGCGTAGTGCATCTCGACTGAGTCACCATTACTGGTACATGTGTCCCATCAAGAGCCCGATAGAACCACTAAAATAAGGCCAATACCGCTTGTCTCCATGTAAGCTATTGGATATTGCTTCAAACTCATGAGTTGTCCTTGGTCGTAGATAGTCAACTGCCAATTGTTCCACCGCTCCAAGAACATAATGAAATTTCCTACATATAGTCTCTTGGGCATGGCCAAACCTTAAACCAATGTCACGTTGAGAGTCGTTTTGGCCACACAAAATCAAGAAAATAGCGACGCTCTCATCCACTTTTATATTGTTTGACTCTTGTAATCCATACTTTGTGTGAAGAACTTCGCATAAACGAATAAATGCTTCTGAACTCATGCGGATAAGAGTACGACATGAAACTTCGTTACGGTAGATTTGGTCACGTATCATCTTCCACCCATTCCCCCAGTCTTTGTTCATTGGTTCTTTAAAAAAGTTTGTCTTGTAGTACTGTAATATAGGATGCATGTACCTTTGGAGAAACTCTTCTTCTTCCAATAACATTAGCTCCATTATCTCATCTTCATCTAAGTTTTCAATTCCACGTGACCGTAATTCTAAGATACGAAGTTCCTGCAAACATGTACATAGATATTACTATTGAGAGATAAAGAAAATAAACTCAACTTCTTATAAATAAATAATTATCTTTATAAAAAGAAAACATGCAATAAAACTTCAAAACACTAACAAGAACATCGTAAACACCAACACCAAATTCTTAAAGTCAAAACTTATAAATAAAATATTTCTAGAATGCTTAAGTGAGGCCATCATCATTGCTTCCATTAATTAAATTGACAAAACTTGTTGGCTCTCTACGTGGCTCTTCTAATCCAGTGGAGTGCACACCAAGAAAACTCATGAAACCATTTCCAATATTAGCACCTGTTGCAGTACTTCCATCCATTCGAACACTCTGAAACTGGTTTTGACTTGTCGTCAACAAATCAACCTGATTGCATGGAATCCCATGTCTGTCTGTGCCAAGTATACTCTCCATATATTTGATCTTAATTTCTTCATTCTCGGTTTCACAAAGGCTTCACGTACATCAGCATCATTCTTTAACAATTTATTTGCTGCCCACCAAAATACCCCAAGCTGTTCAATTGGTAACTTTTCTAGAAGTGAGGTTGCATCACCATATGTTATCTTTTGAATTTTTCTTGAGCGTAGTTCTTCCAAAAATTCTTGCCGAGTATCTACGACACGTTGAAATCCACTCTCAACCTGTGCTTCAAAACTAGTTTTTCTTCTTGAAAGACGACGTGACGGCATGCTTCGGATTGATCGGTTGCATCCTTGATCACTAGTAAGATCCACTATTGGCTCAGCAGTTTGAGTTTCTTGTTGTTGGTCTATTGTTGTGCCATCAACATCTAAAGTAGATTGAACTTGCTGGAGTTGTAGGCCAAGCATATGTGGTGAATAACGTTCATCTTGATCAACATCATGTTCACCAAAAATTTGATCCAACAAATCTTTAAATGGCAAAGGCTTCTTTTGCAAAACATGAACTAGTCTTCCTTTAGTTCCTCCATATTCCTGTGAATAATTAAAAAAATTATATAAGAAATATATCTAAAATAAAGTAATGATATATGATATACAATAGAGAATTACCGCAATCCGATCTCTCCACCAAGTTTCCATCATATCTATTTGTCCAGAAGCTGGATCAACAGCAACACCGGTGCGTTTTACCAATTGACCGTGAATAATCCAAAGTTTACGCAAGTAACCAATTTTGCTGGTTATCTCTGGATCCCAAGAGATCTTTTCACCCATCAGCTCGAAGTATTTTTTTTCAATTCTTTTTCTAGCTGCCACATCTGGCATTCTACTACGGTAGTCATCGGCTTTTAGCTCCGCAATAACGAGTTCGAGCATAACTTCACAATTCTTATCCTTCCACAGATACTAAAGCGTATATATGTGTATATATTCTTATAGTTAATTCACTTGTTTCATAGTAATACACTAATGTTTTTGGAAGAAAAAGTGCAAATATAAATACCTGTCCTTCACGAGTTGTTCCGCCATCAGTCGTGGTTCTTGCCTCACCACTGGATTGACGTCCACGACGTGATCCGCTAGTGCTTCTTAAACTTGACATGATATCTAACAAAGTGTACCTCTTGCCGTTGAACTTTAGTCGATTGTATTAGGTTAGGTGAATAGAATAGCTCTCACATATATAATGGAAGCAAACTAGACGTGGAAAGAGTCAAGAAAAATGTTAATTTTCTGTATAATTTTATTCACGTTAATAGATGTTTACTAATTTTTTATATTTTCCATTTTGTTCCTTGACAAAAATGATAGGGAATATTTTTCTTCTATTATTCCCTAAATAAAGAGGAATGAAGAGGAATCATATGTGTTCCTTATATGTCAAAAGTTACATGTGAATGGTGAAAAAAAAAAGAATGAATAGGAATGAAACATTCCCTCCCGTTCCATTCCCTGGTAGTGATCACCATTCATACCCTATATATTATAGTCTGCTGATGAAAACTTGCATCTTCTAAAGAACTTCCAATGCACAAGAGCATGCCCTCACTAATCAACAACCTAGCGTCTAAATTTGGGTTTCACAACAACCTAACGTTTGGATAAATTTTATGGAATAGTAGAATACATATTGTATTTCTTATTAATTACTCAAAATACGAAATAACTAAGAATATTAAAAATATTGTATTTCTTATTTTAAATATTTATCTTGTTTTCTAATACATTTTTAATAATAAATTGACATTTTATAATATTATAAAATAAATTATAGTACAATTTTATAATATAACTATTTAGCATTGAATTTTTATTTTATTTATTTAATAATTTAAAATGATATTATCATATAATTAAATAATATGAGGATATTGGTTTCATAAATAATCTACTAAATCCCACATTTCTATTTAATAAAATTATATTGTCAGCGAAATATTTACTTGTGTTTTTGTATATATTTTTTATTCTGTAACTTTTGTTGAATGACAAAATATTTACAAAATGAATTTTAAACATGATTCTGTCAGCTAATTGGATGGATCAAACCACCGAGTGGATGTTTGAAATGTAATGTAGGCTCATCATGGGTGAGTACTAATCCTATAAGCGGAGCCTCATGGATCTTGCGTGATGAGCACGGCAAAACCATTATGCATAGTCGTCGCTCATACTCTTTCATACGATCCAAAGCTGAAGCTGATCTTTGGTCTCTGTATTGGGCGGCGGAGTGTATACAGAATACTCATCAAACAAATGTTATCTTCGAAGCAGCTTCATGACGTTTTGTGTCAACCGCTACACCAGCCCGATTCAGTAATGTGGTACAACGCATCGATCATCAGCTCAATGAGATTGAAGTATGGCGCCTGGACCACGCTTTGCCAGAACGAAATGAGGCAGCAGCAGCCATAGCGGTCAGTGTAACGCGTGACAGACGCCATCAGTTATACATTGCGCACAATGAACCGGTTTTGGCTTCACCATCTGCTATCTTTGGAAGCTAATTCCACACCTAGAGGAAGGATGAGGTCTCACCTCACAATTTCCTGTGGTTCCTCTGCAACTTTTACTTTTTTCTCTGCTCAACGGTGTCTATTCACATCTTTCTTTTGTTTATCTTTGGTTCTTGTTGTTTCCTTATGCACTTTTGAGAACACCTTAGCCGGACGTATTACCTTTTCCAGTGTTATAAGAAAAACATGATTCTGTCAGCTAATTGGATGGATCAAACCACCGAGTGGATGTTTGAAATGTAATGTAGGCTCATCATGGGTGAGTACTAATCCTATAAGCGGAGCCTCATGGATCTTGCGTGATGAGCACGGCAAAACCATTATGCATAGTCGTCGCTCATACTCTTTCATACGATCCAAAGCTGAAGCTGATCTTTGGTCTCTGTATTGGGCGGCGGAGTGTATACAGAATACTCATCAAACAAATGTTATCTTCGAAGCAGCTTCATGACGTTTTGTGTCAACCGCTACACCAGCCCGATTCAGTAATGTGGTACAACGCATCGATCATCAGCTCAATGAGATTGAAGTATGGCGCCTGGACCACGCTTTGCCAGAACGAAATGAGGCAGCAGCAGCCATAGCGGTCAGTGTAACGCGTGACAGACGCCATCAGTTATACATTGCGCACAATGAACCGGTTTTGGCTTCACCATCTGCTATCTTTGGAAGCTAATTCCACACCTAGAGGAAGGATGAGGTCTCACCTCACAATTTCCTGTGGTTCCTCTGCAACTTTTACTTTTTTCTCTGCTCAACGGTGTCTATTCACATCTTTCTTTTGTTTATCTTTGGTTCTTGTTGTTTCCTTATGCACTTTTGAGAACACCTTAGCCGGACGTATTACCTTTTCCAGTGTTATAAGAAAAACATGATTCTGCGATTCCACAAAGTTACTAATCATACCGTTTATTATGACCGCTTAATTTACACTAATCATCTCATGAATGCACAAGTCTTAATTGTAGGTAGTGATAGGTACCCTCCTCATAATTATCCAAAATATAGATAAACATCAAACATAGTTAGCAACCATGTCCATGATTGAAATCCATAATTATATCGACAACTTAGAAAGTGGGGCCTTAAGTTTTAATCCTAAAGACATAGCTATTAGCTAACATTAAGACAAAACATAAACCACCTCTGACTCAGCTTACTTATAACTGGAAAACATCATTTCAATACAACATACCCATTCTGAAACGATTAGAATGAAGATTTTAAATTCAGAAAGACAATCATCCGAACAATATTCCCATAATTAAGAAAATAACTTTCTGTTCTAAACAAAATACTAAGTAGTTACACTGAGAATCAATAACTAAGCATAATAAAGATACATATGCAAGTTTTAGATTAGGATATGGTAGAAGCTGGTCTGCAGAGGATGGGAAAGAGAGGTATTCCTCCAAAATCCATTGCCTTGGCTTGATACTCTAAGAGAGGACCATTGGGGTACTCTCGAGCCATAAAGGTGATGTACAGCTTCCACCCACCTCCTACTTTTAGATTGCCTCTCACGATGGTTACAAATTCCACAGCCGTACCCTAAGTAAGTAAAACACACACACACAGATAGGACCCTAAGTACGTAAAACACACACGCATATCGTATCGTATCTGTAAGTATCATATCAAATTACAGAATACAAAGAAGTTCATTTTTTGATCAGATCAGAACAAACCTTCTCCTCGTTAAGTCTCTTAACACACAAGGAAGCAATATCTGCCAAATATTGTCTCTTAGTCGTGGTTTTCCAAATATCTTCCAGATGGACGGATCTGAATGGATCAAAACACGAAAAGATTTAGAAAAATTTAGACTCACTCTTTCTGTGGAGTGTGGACAACAAAGAAAGGTTATAACGCTACCCTATTCTTCCAGGCATTGATCTTATACACGCGGAACTCTGCGTACGCCTTGTCGCTTGAGAAACCTTCAGGGCCGTCAGGATCGAATACGCATTCGTAACCATCATAACTGTCCTTATCCCACTCCGGTTACGGTTCTATCATGTTTGAATAGTTGATTGTCGGAGATCTCACGACTTCATCGTCTTCTTCCTCCTCGACACTCCATAAGCCGCTATTGTCGCTATCGCTTTCTTCTTCTTCTTCTTCTTCTTCTTCTTCCATGCTTGTGTCGTCTTCATCTTCGATCTTCAGTTTGTTAGAGACAGGAGAGGCAGATTCCACCCCCGTCGATGCTCGTTTCACCGTCACATCCTCGGTTTTCATCGTTGCCGGATAATCGAACAAACCCTAGAAATAAAATACTAAAATGATACTCTTGCATGTATTTACCGATGTGCCCTTGTGGTTTTGATTGGTATTTGGTCACATGAGTTTGGATTGGTTTAATTTGATATATCGGTGTAACTCATAGTTGATTTTGTCGGTTTTTTTCATCTTTCGAATTAACGTAATAAGATTATACATGTGTTTTAAAAAATATGATTTTTTTTTGTCAACAAGAAATAAGATTATTCGCGTTTGCGTGTATAAAAAGGTATTCGGACAAATAAAAAACTGATAATTATAAAATTTTAAGCTAAAAGCTGATAGTCTTGCAAAGCCTAAATTTTATCGGTAACATTTAGTGCTATATATATGTCTTACAAGGCCAATGCTTACAAGTTCTCACATGAGTTTTGAATAGATGAATAATGATCCATCTCGAACAGTGTCAAAAAATTAAAAGAATTTCCCAATATATTCTAAACATCACACAGAGGAGAAGCTATTCACAAGGCTTCTCGCTATTTACTTGCCGCTTGCCTTCCAGTTTTTAATATAGCAAAGCTTTTCTTTAATTATTTTCGTGGAGGTAACATATTTTTGCTACTTCCTATCATTGATGATAAGATACTTGCTCCCAATCTCATCTGAAAATTTCAGGTATCGTTTTTGTCTACTATGTAATGATAATATTCTTCAAAATTTGGTGACCAATTGTAGACCTGAGTCTGTATCGAAACGTCTTTTTATCTTTTCTTTTGGCTTTTTGGTACCCTTCTGCTTTTTTTTTTAAAAAAAAACATCAAGTACCCTTCTGCTTTGTTAAGCAGATTGGGATTCAAGTAGCATTGTATCAAAACTTACATTACACACAGTAATGAAATTCACATTTTTATTATATATATATAATTGGTAGACCACGGCGTGACTTCAAGAACACGGAAGAAAGTGTCTGACAAACCCCACGCCAAGCTAATCAGTAAAATAACTTTCGAGTATCATATTATAGACTCAATTACACTACTTGGATTTTGGATCATGCTGCTATGAGAGCTTTCATCCTATAGTCTGCTGATAAAAACTTGCATAATCTAAAGACATTCCAAACACACAAGAGACTGCCCCAAATGTATTAGTCCAAATAAACAGAAACTTTTAATCAACAACATTACGATATATGAGTTAAATAAACATGACCATGTTATGTGAAAGTAAGCATCTCCCCCTCAGTGCACGAGTGTCAAGTATAGGTACCCAAAGACATAGCTTACATTAAGACAAAACCTAAACCCACTTGCCACCTCGGACGCAAATCACTTATATATAACTGGAATACATCATTTCAATACACCTTGATCTTGGTGTTCCGCAGAGACTAGCAACAACATACCCATTTTACAATGATTAGATTGAAGATTTGAAATTTAGAAAGACAATCATCCGAAACTACATAAAAATATTCCCATAAATAAGAAAACCACTTTTTGTTTACATCCATTCCTCCACAAAAATTGACAAAGCTCATAAGTGATTCCAAATAAAATTATTACAACTGCTAAGTAGTTACACTGAATATAAAGATATCTAATGGAGGTGAAAGATTAGGGCATGCTAGAGGCTGGTCTGCAGAGAATGGGAAAAGGAGGTTTTTTGCCTCCTGCAAAATCCATGGCCTTGGCTTGATACTCCATGAGAGGACCATCCGGATGCTCTCGAGCCATAAAGGTGATGTACAGCTTCCACCCACCTCCTGCTTTTATATTGCCTCTCACAATGCTTACAACTTCCACAGACAAACCCTAAGAAAGTAAAATACACACACAGATAGGACCCTAAGTACGTAAAACACACACGCATCCTATCCTATCTGTTAGTATCATATCAAATTACAGAATACAAAACGAAAAATTCATATTTGATCAGATCAGTACAAACCTTCTCCTCGTTGAGTTTCTCAACACACAAGGAAGCAATATCTGCCAAATATTGTCTCTTAGTCGTGGTTAACCAAAGATCGTCCAGATTTATAATGGAGTAGACAGATCTGAATGGATCTTCTAAAAACCCCTAAAAATCAAATACGAAAAAATTAAAAAGATTTAGAGTCATTCATTGTGTGGGATAACAAAGAGGGGTTATAACTTTACCCTATTCTTCCAGGCCTTAATTTTATACGCGCGGAAGTCTTCGTACTCCTCGTCGTTGGGGAAGCCTTCACGGCCGTCAGGATCGAACACGCATTCGTAACCGTCGTAGCTGTCTACATCCCACTTTGGTTCCGGATCTTGCATGTTTAAATAGTTAGGAGGCTTCACGACTTCTTCATCATCTTCTACCTCGACACTCCATGCGCGTCCACTATCGGTATCACTATCGCTTTCTTCTTCCATGCTTGTGTCTTCCTCATCTTGGACTCTCGTTTCCTCCTCCGTCGAAGCTAGTTTCGTCGTCTCATCGTCGCTTTTCATAGTCGCAAGACGGCAAGAGAATCTAACAAAACCCTATCAAAAATATCTCTTACGGACAATTTGGTATATAATACAAGTGTGGGTCCTAGTAATAGGCCCGAAATGTCTTTACAGGCTTTTTTTTACATGTTAACTTACCTGAGAGTATATATCATTACGTTTTCGTATATATACAAAGTTACAAACACCTCACCAACCTGCCAAGCTAATTAGTACAATAACTCTCCAGTCTCAGTGACCTTGATCTCTAAAATGTCTTTTCTCTTTGCAGGTGCTAAAGCAGTCATCACGGAAAATCAGAACTCGAAAATACTTTTGTTTGTGAAATAATCATTCTCTCATGGTAAACTGGTGATATTATATATTATAGTCTGCTGATGAAAACTTGCATCTTCTAAAGACCTTCCAATGCACAAGAGAATGCCCTCACTAATCAACAACCTAGCGTCTAAATTTGGGTTTCACAACAACCTAACGTTTGGATAAATTTTATGGAATAGTAGAATACATATTGTATTTCTTATTAATTACTCAAAATACGAAATAACTAAGAATATTAAAAATATTGTATTCCTTATTTTAAATATTTATCTCGTTTTCTAATACATTTTTAATAATAAATTGACATTTTATAATATTATAAATTAAACTATAGTACAATTTTATAATATAACTATTTAGCATTGAATTTTTATTTCTATTTATTTAATAATTTAAAATGATATTATCATATAATTAAATAATATGAGGATATTGGTTTCATAAATAATCTACTAAATCCCACATTTCTATTTAATATTTATATTGTCAGCGAAATATTTACTTGTGTTTTTGTATATATTCTTTTATTTTGTAACTTTTGTTGAATGACAAAATATTTACAAAATGAATTTTAAACATGATTCTGTCAGCTAATTGGATGGATCAAACCACCGAGTGGATGTTTGAAATGTAATGTAGGCTCATCATGGGTGAGTACTAATCCTATAAGCGGAGCCTCATGGATCTTGCGTGATGAGCACGGCAAAACCATTATGCATAGTCGTCGCTCATACTCTTTCATACGATCCAAAGCTGAAGCTGATCTTTGGTCTCTGTATTGGGCGGCAGAGTGTATACAGAATACTCATCAAACAAATGTTATCTATGAAGCTTCCTCGGAGCAGCTTCATGACGTTTTGTGTCAACCGCTACACCACCCCGAATTCAGTAATGTGGTACAACGCATCGATCATCAGCTCAATGAGATTGAAGTATGGCGCCTGGACGGCTGGACCACGCTTTGCCAGAACGAAATGAGGCAGCAGCAGCAGCCATAGCGGTCAGTGTAACGCGTGACAGACGCCATCAGTCATACATTGCGCACAGTGAACCGGTTTTGGCTTCACCATCTGCTATCTTTGGAAGCTAGTTCCACACCTAGAGGAAGGATGTGGTTCCTCTGCAACTTTTACTTTTTCTCTGCTCAACGGTGTCTATTGACATCTTTCTTTTGTTTATCTTTGGTTCTTGTTGTTTCCTTATGCACTTTTGAGAACATCTTAGCCGGATATATTGCCTTTTCCAGTGTTATAAAAAAACATGATTCTGTCATTCCACAAAGTTACTAATCATACCGTTTATTATGACCGCTTAATTTACACTAATCATCTCATGAATGCACAAGTCCTAATTGTAGGTAGTGATAGGTACCCTCCTCATAATTATCCAAAATGTAGATAAACATCAAACGTAGTTAGCAACCATGTCCATGATTGAAATCCATAATTATATCGACAACTTAGAAAGTGGGGCCATAAGTTTTAATCCTAAAGACATAGCTATTAGCTAACATTAAGACAAGACATAAACCACCTCTGACTCAGCTTACTTATAACTGGAAAACATCATTTCAATACAACATACCCATTCTGAAACGATTAGAATGAAGATTTTAAATTCAGAAAGACAATCATCCGAACAATATATTCCCATAATTAAGAAAATAACTTTCTGTTTACATCCATTCCTCCACAAAAATTGACAAAGCTCGTAAGTAATTCTAAACAAAATACTAAGTAGTTACACTGAGAATCAATAACTAAGCATAATAAAGATACATATGCAAGTCTTAGATTAGGATATGGTAGAAGCTGGTCTGCAGAGGATGGGAAAGGGAGGTTTTCCTCCAAAATCCATTGCCTTGGCTTGATACTCTAAGAGAGGACCATTGGGATACTCTCGAGCCATAAAGGTGATGTAAATCTTCCACCCACCTCCTACTTTTAGATTGCCTCTCACGATGGTTACAAATTCCACAGTCGTACCCTAATTAGTAAAAAAAAAAAAACACACATGCATCCTATATATAAGTATCATATCAAATTTAAAACAGACGAAAATTTTATGTTTGAATTGATGAGTACTCACTCACCTTCTCTTCATTGAGTTTCTTAACACACAAGGAAGCAATATCCGCAAAATATTCCCTCGTAGTCATGGTTGTCCAAGGTTCTTCCAGATCAGTAAGGGGGAAGATAGACCTGAATGGATCTTCTTCAAAAAATCCCTAAAAGAATCAAATACATAAGAGATTAAAAATTTGATGTAGTTCATTCGATAACAAAGAAGGGTTACGTTACCTTATTCTTCCAAGTCTGGATCTTAGATACGCGGAACTCTTCGTACTCCTCGTCGTCCCAGAAGCTGTTACGGTCCTCAGAGTCGTAGCATTCGTAACCATCGAAGCTGTCCACATCCCACTCGGGTTCCGGGTCTTGTATGTTTAAATAATTAATCCTAGGAGGTTTCACGACTCCTTCGTCTTCTTCTGTGTCGACACTCCATGCGCGTCCGCTATCTGTATCGCTTTCGTCTTCCATGCTTGTGTCGTCTTCATATTCGTCTCTCGTTACCTCCTCAGTCGAAGCTAGTTTCGCCGTCTCATCGTCGCTTTTCATAGTCGCAAGAGAATCTAACAAACCCTATTAAAAAATATTTCTTGCGACAATTTGGTATAGAATACAACTGTGAGTCGGCCCGACATGTCTTTACGATTTACGACAATTATTTTACTACGTATTAAAAGTATTTTACAGTTATGCCATCAGCTTTCGTTGTTTCGTTTCTTGACAAAAAAAATGAAGAATAATTGGGCTTAGACCCATCCATAATATATCAATTCCCTCGTCTTTTTATAAGGCCCATTAGATACCAAAGTAAGAAGCTGAAACTTTTACTGTAGAGATGTATTGCTTAAGCATCGAAGATACAGACTACAGAGTGAATAATCAAATTATCGAGACCAATCTGTTGAATATCTTTTTTGCAAGTTTTGTGGTTTTATTCATACCAAAACTATCATCAAAGTAAACACATGTTTTTCAATTTTTATGTAGGAGACAACAACAAAGTAAAATAAAACAAAAACGAGTATTGGGTCACTAGACTACTCTGCAATCTGATTATTACCAGGCAACATCTGCAGCGCAGTTCTGTTGTTACTGCTCTTTATAGAGAGTTCCTTCACCATCTTCAGGAGTTGCCTCATGCTAGCATCTTTCAAGTTCTCTTCATCAAACTCCACCTTCTTATTCTTCTTTGCAGCCTCCTCACCTTTGCTCTCTGCATTAGCAACATTCATCATCATCTCCATGCTGTTCTCCTTGCTCTTATTATCGACACTAACCAGCTTTATAGCCGAGTTCTTTGATGCTGATTTGTTTGGTCTTGGAAACTGAGCTGAGACTGATTCCGCCACAAATGGAGATAATGGAGCAGTTGTTTCTACTAGAGCCTCTTCAAGCACAAGAGGAGAAGTTGGAGCAGTTACAGAATCTTCTGACTCAGGCATAATCATCTTCTTTCCGTCAGCAATATCAGTTCCTTGTATGGCTTGGTATGAATCAGCTTCAGTGATAGTGCCATCTGAGTCAACACCGGAATCATCTCCTTCCTGCTCATTTTCTGAATCGCCATCAGTTTCGACCATTGTATCTTCATCAAGAGTGATGATTTTCTCAGCCTCAGAATCATTCTCCTGAGTCGCCTCTTCTATCTCTTGGTGATCGGCTTGGTTTGAATCAGCTTCAGAGATTGTGTCTGAATCACCATCAGTTTGGTCCAGCATTGTGTCTTCATCAAAAGTGTCGATTTTCTCAACCTCAGAATCATTATCCTGAGTCGCCAATTCTGTCTCTTGATGGTCGGCTTGGTTTGAATCAGCTTCAGAGATTGTGCCATCCGAGGCAGTACCAGAATCATCTCCTTCCTGCTCACTTTCTGAATCACCATCAGTTCCCACCACTGTATCTTCAACAAAAGTGTTGATTTTCTCAGCCACAGAATCGTTCTCCTGAGTCGTCACTGCTATCTCTTGGTGACCGGCATGGTTTGAATCAGCTTCAGAGATAGTGCCGTCTGCTGAGTTAACACCAGAATTATCTTCCTCCGGTTCAGCTTCTGAATCACCATCGGTTTGGTCCACCATTGTTTCCTCATGGAAAGTGTTGGTCTTCTCAGGCTCGGAATCTTTCTCCTGCATAGCCTCTTCTGTCACGTGATGGTCGACTTGTACTAAACTCTCGAAAGTTTCAAAGTTCTTGGACTCTGCAAAAGAAAGACATTTGGATTTAGAAACGTAAAACGAAGAAAATTGGTTTGTGCTCTTAATTTGTTGCATACCTTTATTTCCATCAGTCATCTCAGTGTTGGCATATTCCAAGACATGAGTATCATTGTCGTTCTTCAACACCTCCCATTCTTTCTCCATGGAAGCACTTAAATCTCGACCTAAGATAACTTTAGCATCCTCGGTTCTCTCCTCTGAACCTGATATTACGACAAAACGTGTTAAGACCAACCAGTTCATCATAGATCAGAAGCATTGCAAGAGAGAAAAAGTCATTGAATCTCACCAGCTGAGCTCTTCTCCTGTGCAGACACTTCTTGTTCTGTTTCTTCAATCCTCTCAGGTTTATCCAAGGTCTCTTTAGTCTTCAAACTCAGGTCAGCCATACATTTCTCCAACAGCCTGGTTGATCTCCTAGTGCTGTACGCCGAATGGACCAATTCACCCTTCTTACTCTCCTGAACTTTGCTGGTACATGAAGCTGTCGCTGAAGCCTTTCTTGTGCTTCGTGCTGCGGGAGTTTTAGCCACGTCGAACTTGACATTCTTGATCATGTTTTCTTGGTCCAATTCTCCATCAAGAGACTTGCTAGTCAAACGAGATGACTGAGGTTCAGGTTTTACAGCAGTCTTCCTTCGGGTTGTTCTAGTTGCAGTACTTGGAGGAAGCTTTGCAACACTGGTTGGAGACTGAAGAACATTGGAGTCTGACTGTTTCATGTACTCATCAAGACCTTCAACCTATTAAACCCAAAGAAAAAAAAAAGAATCACAGAAACTAAGCATTAGTAAGATTCAAAATCTTCTGTGTGTGTTAAACGGAACCACAAGCAATGACCAAGATGACTTAAATTGATCAAACACATACGAAACAACTTCACATAAACAGATCGAGAAACAGAAGATTTGAATGCGATTAACAAACGATTACGAAGATCAGATTCACCATTGCATTACAATATCAAGAGACTAAGCAGCAAACGATCTTTCTTATTTTGACGGATCTCAGTCACTATTGAGCTAAATCACCTTAAGATCTTCAATCAGTGATCTAAAGCTTTGAGATCCAGAATCATCGAGAGTAAATCTAAGAATCTATCCAGTTCGTATTCGTTTTCGACTTAACAATCGAGAAAAGCAAGATCTCAACCAACTCAGATCAATCCTCCGATTCATATTAGATAGATTCAGCTACAGTATTTGACGAAATCGAATCGATGCGAGTGTGAGAGGAAGGAGACTTACAGTCTCAAGAGATTTGAGAGCATCGGCCATGGCGATGTTGGTCATGTTAGCTGGGATTTTGTTGATCTTGCAGAGAAATTGAAGATCTCTTCTGAGAAGACTGTGGAAATCCATCTTCGCTTGAGTGTTGGTTGAGAGAGAGAGAGAGATAGTGACAGTGAAAACAAGATGTTTTTATCGGTGCCTATGGAATTAGAAGGTGTGTGGGGTATTTATATCTCTTCTTTTGTCTTTTCCCAAGAGGCGCCAATGTGGCCGTTGGAGCCAAGATTTTGAATTTTGAATTTTGTGCAAATTAATATTTATTTATTTATTTATTTAGTCATCTTTTGGTTTTACATTCACCGCTTTGTCACTCACTTATACTGTATCGGCTAGAAAAGCCATGAGATATTCTGAAAATGGACACCAGAATAAATACATCTGTTAAAGAATTTTAATTCAAAAACAAACATTCAAATTATATTTTTATATGATTTGGAAAAAAAAACAATCGTGATATAGTACTGGGCCATATTTGGGTACACAAGCGTAAATTAAAAAAAACTCCGATGCCGGGAATCGAACCCGGGTCTCCTGGGTGAAAGCCAGATATCCTAACCGCTGGACGACATCGGATTTTGTTAATAACATTGTTAAGACTATATTTGACTCATTCATTCTCTAATCTCTCCCACAAGAGCCTTCCTAATCAGATGCGCTAATATAAGATGATCCGAACCAATAAGCTTCCTATTCTTGTTGTTGTATGTTTTCGTAACATGAGTCAAGCTCAATGAATATTTGTTAACTTCTTTTTTATCACAAAACTAGCTCTCCAACCATAATATTCCTCTTTACTTCAATAGCCAAGAGAAACAAAAAATATAAACTTTTAAATTTTTACATATAGAGAAAAGTAAATGAACATCATAAGAATTTCTTTCGCATTTATATGTATATATTAGTTATAACATCATAAATTCAACCCTAAGCTTTTCCTTTAATCACAAAAGCTATCTTAGTGTATTCCTCTTAACTTCAAGCCTTTAGTACTGATTTAGCATAAGCTAATGGCAGAGCTGCAATTTTCTTAACTTTCCCAACATAAGCTCTCTTCGTAAAGTTGTTGTAATCATTCGCTTCAATCTCATCCAATATTCTCCTGTACAATAAGAGCGATGCCCATACCTGAAAAAAAGAAGTCTTGGGGGTTAAATCGATCAAAAACAAAGTTCTGGGGTAAAAACAGAAAAAAATGTAAACGGTAGAGACACTTACTGGCCATCTGCTAGCAGCGTCAAGCTCAGTGACACCTTTCTCAGCTTCGTCAAAGAACATTCTTGCTCTCTTAAGCTGCATTCTCATGAAGTTTCTCCATTTATCAGTGACTTTTCCAGCAAATATGTCTTCATCTGAAAGACCAGCCTGAGCTAATTCATCTTGTGGCAGATACACTCTTCCTCTTCTTGCACTGAGAGGGAACAAAACCAATTCAAGAATGAGATGCGAACCAAGAAACCGGTTTAAGTGAGATATGTAAAATCGATAAACCAAATTTTGAGACTCACTCTTCTCCAACGTCTCTGAGTATGTTGGTAAGCTGGTTGGCTATACCGAGGGCCAAGGCAGCGTTGTAAACACTCTCGGTCGTTGCTTTGGACTTAGGATCGATCCCCATTACCGGAACGCTCATCAAACCGACGGTTCCCGCCACATAGTAGCAGTAAAGGTAGAGATCATCAAAGTTGTTGTATCTAGACTTCCTCAAATCCATTCTCATTCCTTCTATCATGTCTCTGAACGGCTGCAAAACACACAAATAAAACAAATCTTTATGAGATTTATCAAAGTATGTTGAACGAGGCAGAGAGTGAGAGAGGCTGACCTGAATATCTACAGGGTATCTAGTAACTGTATCAGCGAGGGCAGCGTCAAGCATGTCGAAAGCACGGCCACGGAAAAGATCCTCCAGCCTTGCTTCCCACCTATCTAACGCCATGGGAGTTATATGTGATGCATTAGGCCCATCTACCAGTTCATCAGTTCTTCTACACCACACTGCACAACAAATTGAGTAAAATCATCAAATGGAGAACAATAAAAGATAAAAGAAAACAACCTTTTTGGTGAATGATAGTTTTGAATTCCTCAGATGGACATTAGTATACCAAAGTCATGAGCTAACAAATGTTAAGTATGAGTAATCTCTAGAGTTTAAGACTATTGGGCCCCAAAAGCCCATTAAGACCTCATATTAGTAACTAAGCTAATGCAATTATCTTTGGTCTTAGTCTAAAAAGGATACAAATTTGGATGTTTGGTGCTTCATGGACTTGTCTAAGCCAGGACAAAAACCAACTAGATCACAGTTGTAAGTTTTAAAGAATCTATTTCAACTTCTTGCAAAGAGGATTTAGCTGACCAAGAGACACAATAATAGATCACAGAGATGCTTCTTGTAGTATATACTCACCGTAAATAGCCCAAATAGCTTTGCGTCTTTCAGGTGTCATAAGCAAAGTTCCTGCAACCAAAACCCACTAAAAAACTCAGAAAACGAACATACAATTCTACACTACACCAAAGCCAAAGAAGAGAAAACAAACCAAGATAAAACGTTTTAGCATATTCAGCACAAACTTCACCGCATCGATCATAAGCTTCACCCAACAAACTCAAGCTCCCGGGACGTACCTGTGGTTTCTTCACATCATCAAGAACAGGAGAAGTAGACCTTAGTTGTTTGTTCACCAAAGCTGCCTGTCTCAGGACAACATTGTAAACCTTCTCTTCAGATGAGAGGTCTATCTCTCCTCCAGGATGTGCTACTAAGCTTGAAGACACAACACTACTTCTTCTTCCCCTTCTGCACATCATTACATTGTTCATTCTCTGATTCTGAAAACGAGAAAGCGCTCTTGAAGATTCTAAAGCCCTTACCAACCCACAAGTGTTCATTGGGTCTGGATTTGGAGAAGTAGCAGCAACCCATAACACTGCTACAGAAGACATACTCAAAATTCTTCAAACAATTTTGTTTGCTCTGTTTCCTCACTAAGAAGAATCAAAATCCCGACTTTGAGTGAAACCCAGATTTTGATTTGGATTAAAGTGGCAAAGAGTAACGCTTTCCTGCAAATGGATTACAGAAAAAAAAAGAGTTGATGAGAAATCGAAATCTCTGATTCTCTATATAGAAAAGCCAGAAAAGTGAAATAGCACAAGAGAGCAACCTTAACCAAACCAGAGAAAACGAGTGATGGAAACAAGATCCTACCTTTCTCTCTCTCTCTCTCTCTCACTAGGAACAGAGACGTGAGACGGAGAAAGAGGAGGAAGGAGATTTTCAAACAATTAATTAAACAAAAGACCAGAAAAAGGTTTGAGTTTGACACATTGATGTCACATACACTTATTACTGTAAAATAGAAAAGAAGATGTCTCTTCCTCTTATCACAAACATTCTCACCCACTCAAATCTCTTCTTCTTTTCACCCTTTTGTCTTGTTTTTATTTACTTTTGTGTGTGTGTTTGTTTATTTTTAATTTATTTTTTGACTGGCCAAGTCTTCGGATAGGTCTGGGGTTGACTCGTGATCAAACATTTCTGGTTTCATTTACAGAATTAAAGATCCCGATTTATTAAAAACAAATCTTACATTTTAACACGTTTTCTCTACTTTTGGCCTAGTTATTTAATTAAAAATTTGGTAACTATTCTATATTTGGTTGATTCACCAACCAGTGCCAGATTGTGATTCTATATTAGGGGCTCTATATTGGTATTCAAGCTATATATATAATTAAATATATTATTATGGTTTAAACCAACATTTCAAATTATGTGGTTTGATTTATAAAAGAATTTCACTACATACAAATATTTTGAGGGGAAATTATTATATATGGAAAAAAATCATGTCATTTCTAACCTCTAATTTCTCAATTAAAGAATAGAAATGCATCCCCAATATAGTAAAGGTTATTTCTTTTGCATTGTTTGACAAATTTATAAAAAAATGTTTATCTGTATAAAAATTATTTTTAGTATTGAGTTTGTCCCAGAAATATATTTGATGCAAACATATATTCGTTTAATAAAATCTAGCTGGTGTAGACATTTGATAATGAACCCCAACATATATGTAAATACATAATGATGTAGATACAACAAAGTTCATTCCATAACACAAAAAAGAGTGTTTCGGTTTAAGCATAATCATGGTGAAAAAATGGCGTGTTACAAAACATAACGACACCAGCTCCAGCTTTCAGATCAATGCTAATAATTGAGAATGCATAGGAAAGTTGATTTCATTATTTCAATAGACTACAAATTTACCATTAGTACAATTTTCTAAAAGTACAAATTTTAACGTGGTTCTGTACCGGATATTTATGAATCGAAAGTGACACATACATAAAAATTGAGACATTTCATTAGGTAGACAAGCGATTTTAGTTAAAACAAATTAAAATTATGAACATCTATCATATAAATATAACACGTACTTTATTTGTTAGCAGAAAGAGACACTCGGGTTTGGGTTAGGTCCATGAGGCTGCCAAGAGGGATCACAGAGAAGCCACGTTGTCCGAAAGCCAATGGGAGAGCGATAAGCTTATCAAATGCGGAGAAGCACCGAACCGGTAAAGTGGGCGACGATGCTTTTCCACGTGTCATTATATCATTTGTAACAAGTGTTAAAAGTTAGATTTCCTCTTCCTCGGTATTTGGGTCCCACCCTCACTCTCTCTAACCCTCGTTGACAACTTGCTTGATGTCTCCTGTCGGAGACTGAGAGTTACCTCTTTCGTTGAGAAGGTTTGTCTTTTTCTTAATATTCTGTTTGTCTTTTTCTTCTTTCTTTTGTCCCTTTGCTTATTGTTAGTCTGGTCCGTATCTTGTATAAATTATGCTCTTGCAATGCGTTGCTGAGAAACGTTTTTGATTTAAGATAAGTATAAGCTAAAAGGCGTAAGTAGGTTTGATTGTTCTTTGTAATTATAATAATGACCAGAGTCTTTATTTGAGTCAATGACTCGCTCACATACATTATTCGATTTGGTTCTTACATGGAGTAAATATTAACATTGTAGATAACAGTC
>CM028687.1:64225391-64268623 GCA_016771965.1 Brassica carinata | reverse complement strand
CCGTTTTACTGGAGCTTCCTTGAGATTCTTGTAGGAATTAGACACTTTACCCTAAATTTCCTTAGCTTCCTTTACTGGCTACATTTTTCGCTCATAACATGTCATTAAAATGTTGCTGCTGCTCTGAGCATGAAACAACTTGC
Source organism: Brassica carinata (assembly GCA_016771965.1). NCBI lineage: Eukaryota > Viridiplantae > Streptophyta > Magnoliopsida > Brassicales > Brassicaceae > Brassica > Brassica carinata. The sequence goes on along the minus strand of CM028687.1, from coordinate 64,268,480 downwards.
TATCTCTGGCTATTGCGTGTGACCAAGACTTAAGTTTGCTCGCGTTTTTGGTAGGTAAATGAATTCAAATCAATTGAGAAATTCAAGATTTTTAACACAAACAACCTGTAAGTTATCTATTTGATTCCCAGAACATGGAAGATCATAGATTTAATTTGGGAGACTTAATTATTTAGCTTTCTACAGTTGGGTTAACTTGAAAGCCATCAAAAAACTTGTGGAAGCTGATGCGCTTAAGATGGAGATCATCCCAAACCCGAAGGTACTTATTTTCTTGATCATACCATCCTGCGCAGTTAGGCTATTGCAACTTTGCATGATTTGTCGTAAAACTTTTCTCAGGAAGTCGATGGAGTCAAAGTTCTTCAACTTGAAACTGCAGCTGGTGCCGCAATAAGGGTATGCAAAATTTTATTCTGTATTTCGTCAACGCAGTTTTAAAGAGAAACATTACCATGACCTTCTTCTAATGCTACCCTGTCTTCAAACAGTTTTTTGAAAATGCAATCGGTGTGAATGTACCTCGGTCACGGTTCTTACCAGTGAAGGCAACTTCAGACTTACTTCTTGTTCAAGTAAGCCAAACCACTACAAAGCTCAAAATATCCACTGAACATGGAATAAAGAGTTAATCATTAATCATCGTCTCTTACAGTCTGATTTGTATACTCTCGTGGATGGATTTGTCACACGGAACAAAGCTAGATCAAACCCCACAAACCCAGCGATCGAACTGGGACCCGAGTTCAAAAAGGTAAGAGAGCGTTCTTCCCCTCTCTGTAAAGAGTATTTCACTCTCATACAATGCAACTGAGATTCTATGTGTTTGGTTTGGTTAATAAATAGGTGGCAAGCTTCCTTAGCCGGTTCAAGTCCATCCCGAGTATAGTTGAGCTGGATAGCCTTAAGGTCTCTGGTGATGTCTGGTTTGGCTCAGGCGTTGTTCTAAAGGGCAAAGTGTCAGTGAAGGCAAACTCCGGGACAAAACTTGAAATTCCCGATAATGCGGTGGTCAAGGCTAAGGTAACGGTTTATATTCCCGGGGAGGATATTGTAAGAACTACATCACTAGACTCAACTTGTGCGTGTTGTTGTTACAGGACATCAACGGTCCAGAGGATCTGTGAAGAAAAAGCTTAAAGATCCGTGATGCGTTTTCTTCTGTCTTCCTATTCTTCTAATAGATCACAAGAATAACACGATAAGTGATGCTTTTTTATTTTCTTTTTTGCAGCTCTAGTCCCCGCAAAGTACGTTTTCAAAATTTACTATTTGCTTCTCTTTCCCTACATGAGTTTTTGTTTTCTTTTGTTTTTATTGTTTGGGATACTCTACTAAATATTGTCAATGGAGATGTGAATAAAAAAACATCAAGTCAAGCTGTTTGGTTATTTTATCGAGAACCATATGTGAGAACATTTTATATTATGAAGCAACAAAAAATTTCGAAAACATTTTTATAGACTAGTAACTAACATTATATTGTATTTAGTATTTTCAACCAATTATTCAGAATAAGTTATTTCTTCCAATTTCTCTACCATATTGCGCCAGTTGTCGCAAACTGTTTCCTACTTTAACTTTGACCACTTTTACCAACTCGGAATCCAAAGTAAACTACTAGAAATCATAAAATACAAAGATAATACGGTTGGTCCATGAATAGTTTCACAGATCAGGCTTGTTCTGTACACCACCACACATCTTTTCAATCTCTTTTATCTTTTGTTTAGAACATTCACACTGATTGTTACAAAAGTCAGAGGTCTTCATCTCAAAAGAATATCTGATTCCTTCCCTTTTCATCCCGTTTGGCTCGCAGGCAAAAGAAGATGTTGGTGAATGAATATAAACCACATAACATAAAATGAATAAAATCGCAAAAGATAAAATGTATGGTGGTGAATAAAAAGAAAAATATCGCAAATGTGTAACGTGTCACTTGACACTATCCAGTGGATAATCAGTTGCCTAACTTCCAGCACCATCAAGCCTAACAAATAATCAGTGCTAAGGCACAGCGAGAAGGAAAATACGTGGCTGAGGAATTTTTATGTTGTAACAATAAATCGGCAATAAGAAAGAAGAAAAAAAAGACTAGTGACCTTCATCTCCTTTCACGTGTCAATTTTCTGTAGAACAGTCGGCTAAACGTAAGAATAAGTGACATGGACAAAAGTGCACACTCCAATACTATATTTTAAATTAAAGTGTATGATTTACATACAGTTACGTATTTGCTATTGTTGTCGTATATGCTTAACCAAACGATTTAATAAAGGAAACCATGACAATGGGCAATGGATAAACATATTTATAAGGAAAAAGCTGAAAATAATTGTAAATATGATGGCTACGTATATTGTGTATTTATCAAGGCTTTCGTAATGGAACGACACACACCATGTATTATTTTAGAAGAGACAGTAGATATTTAGCTGGCGGCTCACATTTCTCCGTCCAGCAATATCCATATCTCTCGATATTTTTCCATTATCCTTTTATAATACAAAAAAAAAAAATAATAATACTAGCGAGTAACCACACGAGCAACACGTGTCAAATGGAGGGGGTATTTGAAGGTGAGCCACAAGATTTCATCTGTTTCTCGAGCGTTCCCATAAAATATTTGAAAAAGCGCACATAGCAGAAGCTGACGTGGCCTCCTCTCCTTTTTATCTTGCTATATTTTTCTCACACTCTCTTTCCTCCACAGACCCCAAACACACACTTTTTCCTTCTCTCTGCTTTCTTCATTTGCTCTTTCCTTATTCCCCTAGCAGAAGCTAAGTTTTCATACAATCCGGCAAAAACATCTATGAAGTCGACTCCGTTGACTGCGAATGCTCAGGTGTGAACTCAAATCTTGCTGTGTTTTAATTTTCTTTTATCCACATTTAGTTTAATCAATCTATGAGCTTAGAGAAGGAGAAAAAAAACCTCAAAGTTGAGTTTTTTTCTTACAACTTCGAGTTAAAGTCTAGCCTTTTTGTTTCTTTCGAGCTATGGGTTCCTCTAAGTCTGTGTGTTGCAAACTTGCAACTACATTTTTAGGTTGTTATTAAGAAAGGTTTATGTGTAGATATACAAGCCATTTGTGTTTGTGTTTGTGTTTGTGTTTGTGTTTGTGTTTGTGTTTGTGTTTGTGTTTGTGTTTGTGTTTGTGTTTGTGTTTGTGTTTGTGTTTGTGTTTGTGTTTGTGTTTGTGTTAATGTAATTAGGATGTCTGAATACAGTTGAAACCGTTACATTTTGTGAATGAGCAAATAATAGATGATGCTTTTCCTAAAGGTTCCCTCCTTTTGGCTTGGTGTTTGTTTGTTTCAGGGTGTCAAAACTCCTCTGAGGAGTAGCGTTGAAGAAACTGAAGATACACAGATGCAATTTAATGACTATGCACCCAAGGTTTTTGCTTGTTTTGACACTCTAATGTGTCAGTATTAATTGTTATGTAAAAGTGAAGAAGATCTTTGGCTCAATTTTCGTCTTTGTTTTTTAGGTGAGGAAACCATACATGATAACAAAAGAAAGAGAGAGATGGACAGATGAAGAACACTATAAGTTTGTTGAAGCCTTGAAATTATACGGCAGAGCATGGAGACAAATACAAGGACATGTGGGCACAAAGACTGCTGTTCAGATTCGAAGCCATGCTCAGAAGTTCTTCTCTAAGGTCTATACCCCTTGTTCCTATAAAGTACCAAGAACTGCTTAAACAAAGGATCATTGTACATACATTCTTCGGAGACGTGTGTGTGTGTTCTGACTTGGCTCTGTTCTGTTGTGTTTTACACAGGTTTCTCGAGAAGCAACTGGAGGAAGTAATGGGAGCTCGTTAGAGCAGATTGTGATACCACCTCCTCGTCCCAAGAGAAAACCAATGCATCCTTACCCACGTAAGCTGGGGAACGAGGGAGATCAAACAAGTAGATCAGTTTCTCCCTCAGAACGGGACAATCTATCACCAACCTCTGTGTTGTCCCCTGTTGGATCAGAAGCCTTTGGTTCCTCTGATTCACATTCACCCAATCGAAGCTTGTCCCCTGTTTCCTCTGCATCACCTCAGGCTGCTCTTGCAACTACTTCAAATGCACCTGAAGAGCTTGAGACTCTGGTAGGTGACATAAAAAAAAAAAAACAAAAGCCCATCTGCTAATATCCACCTTTAGAGGCTTAATGCTAATGTTCTTTGTTTGACCACCTTGTACAGAAGCTGGAGTTGTTTCCTAGAGAAAGACTCTTAAACAGAGAGAGCTCCATGAAGGAACCAACAAAGCAAAGCCTTAAACTCTTTGGGAAGATAGTTTTGGTATCGGATTCATCAGACATGTCCTCTTCTCTAACAACTTCAACAGCTTATTGCAAGTCACCGATTCAGCCATTACTACAGAAACTCTCCATGATAATAAACCCACAAGAAGAACTCTTGAGCAGGATACAAGTCCCTCATAAGCAAGAAGTGGAAAATAGATGCTTAGATTCAGAAAAGGCCTTCCAAAATGAAGGATCATCGACTGGATCAAACACGGGTTCGGTAGATGATACAGGGCACACGGACAAGAGCTCAGAACCCGAGACAATGGTATGTCTATGGGAGTTTAAACCAAGCGAGAGGTCTGCATTTTGTGAGCTCAGAAGAGCAACCTCTGAGTCAACTTCAAGAGGGTTTGGTCCGTACAAGAAGAGGAAGATGGTTATAGAAGCAGAACAAGATATTCGCCTCTGCTTGTAACCAGGATCTTTTCTCCTTAAATTCAATATTCATTCAACTTTAACGTTCATCAAAGTGTTCTTATTTGTTGTTTCATTGTTTTCTTCGAGCTGTTTGTTGTTTAGGCTAAAATTTCTGCATAATCTATAACTGTAAAACACTTGAAATTTTTTATGAGTATAAAGAACTTACTAATTTCTTATGCAATAACAACCATAATGTTATGATCTCAAAATCGTCTTTGACAAACAAGAAAAAAAGATAAATGTTACAAACACTCAGGAACCAGGGACTAACCTATCTATATAATTGACAAGTCTTTTCTTCTTTCACGTTTTTGTATTTGTAGTCTCTTCACTCTTCTGTATAACATCTCTCAACTCCTCAAGGCAATTTTCAAGCTCCTTCAGTTCTTCACTCTCCGAGAAGCTCACTGTGGCCTACACACACATGTCACCCATTATTCAGTATGGTCATAGAGCTTATCAAGTATTGTGAGTATTAATTAATGATCATTTTGGTTCGTACTTGTTTGATTGTGTTCTTCAAATGCATCTCAGCACTAAAGAGTTCTCGCCTGCTTCCTGTGGACACTGAGATCTCCATGTAGACTCTGCAAAGTTCCAATGATGCTTTTGCAAACAACTTGAAACGCTCTTTGTCTTTCCACACTTCTGATCCCTGAGAGAGATATCATCAGATGGAACTGAGAACTTTGCTCACAGATCAAAGAGCGGCTTCCATTAATCATGACTCATTAATACCTGATACGATCGCACTTGTTTCAACAGTGCCTCACTGCATACCATGAGATCTCCTCTGGTTCTACTCCATCTAGCATATAATCCCCAGATTTCAGATGTACTTTCTGTCCGGACAACCTATAAGAGAGATTATCCACAAGCAAGAATTACGTAAAGGAAAACTTAGACAATGAGACGATACAGAGATACATACTAGTTATCAAAATATTTTGCTAACCTGCTGAATAATTTTCCCAAGAAACTCTAAGTGACGTTGAGTTTCAGCTGGTGTTGCAGATTCAACCGACGAAGATGAGGACTTACATGCTGAAATCCTATTTTCTAACTCGGTCATTATACGGTCCAATAACACAACATCAATCCTCTTGTTTTTGCTCATTCTCAGTATCTGTTGTATAGCTTCAAAGGTCTGAAAAGAAAAAAAATACAGATGAATCAACTCATATAACTCCATCAAACAGATATAGGGAGAACTACAAGCTAAGTCATTTATACAAAGTGCTGAATTTAAAATCTTAAGTGATTTAGCTGCATCTACCTGATCAATATTTCCCACATCCATAGCTACATGGCTGAAGTTCTCCCACATCTGCCAGCTATCTCGCCTGTTGATACACGTTTTTTTTTTTGAAATTACTAACACCCATCAATTTCTTAACTCGAGTTATAAATGGAAAGGGAAAGAGAGATACTTGAATTTAAGCGCTTCTTTGAAAGCAACGAATGATTCTTTGCTCTTCTTTTTAATCATAAGCCTGCACCCATAAATTATTACGCATTCAGCATCATCCATAGTGAATGTATTAGAGAAAGTAGGTGAGCAGTGACGTAAATATAGATAGAAGTGTATGCGTGAAAACTGGAGTGCTTACAGACAAGCAATGTTGTTCCAGGCCTCTCCATTGTCAGGATCAAGTTGAACAGCAAAAGTGAATGCATCGAGTGCTTTCTGAACATCCCTAGCCTATGGAGTAATATAGGAGATGTTAAATTAGTATCTCTCTCAACGATATGACAAGAATTTATATCAAACATATTGCTACTCGACTGTAGGAGAACATGGAGTATGATGATTACCTTCAATGCAGCAGCACCAAGAGCAAACCAAGGCCATTGCAGCCTCCCTAAAGTAGGGGAAAAGATGAGACGTGGCAAAATTACATCAGTGTTTAAATTTCTATCTCCAATTCCGGTCTAGGAAGAAAAAATGAAACCATATTGTTCAACATACCACAGCATCTGCGACTTCTCAAAATCACCGCGAATGTATGCGCTGCGAGCAAGAGCACGCTACAAGATGGAGAGATAATTAGAACGTGGACTGAGAGAGGACATAAATTATTTAATCATGTGTCTCAAATATAATATAAAGAAATATATAATATTTTAATGTTACTAAAGTAAATATTTTAATTATGATATTATCATTAATTTTTTAAATTATTCTCAAGATAATGATAAATTATCAGCTAAATTACTGAAATTAAATTATTAAGATTAATAATTGATCATAAAATATGACAAATCTGCGGGGAACATGACATTTAATAATTAATTAAATTTTAAATTTTTATATACAATAAATTTTTATATTTTAATAAAATACATTTATTACGTAAAATAAACTTGAACACACTCGTATATACAATAAACTACATACATAGATTTATATTTATTTTTAAAATATTATAATGTAAAATATTTTTGAATAACATAATATTGAATTTTTTTAGATAATCATGATTATAAAATTAATAAAATTCGTTTGAATTTATGGATAATTATATATTATGTGATATATATATAATTGGTTTAATATTACTAAACGAAATATAATATAAACATATGTATAATATTTTAATATTATTAAAGTAAATATTTTAACTATGATATTATCATTCAAATTTTTTAATTATTATTAAGATAATGATAAATTATCAATTATCAACTAAATTACTAAATTTATTATTAAGATTAATAATTGATTATAAAATATGACTAAACCTAAAATTAAGGGGAACATGACATTTAATAATTAATTAAATTTTAAATTTTTATATACAATAAATTTTTATATTTTAATAAAATACATTTATTACGTAAAATAAACTTGAACACACTCGTATATACAATAAACTACATACATAGATTTATATTTATTTTTAAAATATTATAATGTAAAATATTTTTGAATAACATAATATTGAATTTTTTTAGATAATCATGATTATAAAATTAATAAAATTCGTTTGAATTTATGGATAATTATATATTATGTGATATATATATAATTGGTTTAATATTACTAAACGAAATATAATATAAACATATGTATAATATTTTAATATTATTAAAGTAAATATTTTAACTATGATATTATCATTCAAATTTTTTAATTATTATTAAGATAATGATAAATTATCAATTATCAACTAAATTACTAAATTTATTATTAAGATTAATAATTGATTATAAAATATGACTAAACCTAAAATTAAGGGGAACATGACAAATTAGCAAACTCACTTCTCAAATAATAGTATAGATACATAAACGTTCGTCACGCTTTTATAAAACTTATAATATTATATACTTTAGGTAAAATGTATCAGCGTTTGTGATCTCGTCCCTCGTGGCGGAAGGACTAGCAATGCGCGCAGCGATGGAACATGCGATTGATCTTCAGATGAGATGTGTGTTATTTGAATCAGACTCCCTTCAATTGGTGATGGCAATTGCAGAAGGATCAAGTTTCTCCGACATTCACGGCATCATCTCGGATATCTATCTCTTGTCTAATTTCTTTAATTCCGTTTCCTTTAGGTTTTGTCGTAGAGAAAGTCTAATTTTCGAGGACTCTGTAGCGAAAAAAACTCTTGCGGATTTCTGTCTAAACCAGATTGCTATACCGGCTCTGGTTTAAGCTATTTTAATGAAATCGGTTGATTGTGAACAAAAAAAAATGAAAAGGAGATAATGTGCCGACAAAAAAAAATGAAGAAAAAAGAAGAATAAGAGAATGTGATTCATTGTATAGTCACCACAAGACAATACGCATGTCAACGACACACAACACAATAATACTACGTCAATAAGTGGATGCTAATTTGACGGTGACTAGTCTCTCTTCATTATCAGTTTCTCACTACTCACTAGTCACTAGTCACTAACCTCTTTGCTTTTACTATTTTCGTGATAAACTTGTAATTTCAGAAATGATAGAGGAATCGTGACTCTGTAAGTTTTTTTTAGTTGGTTAATCTCCCTGTAACAGATTTATTATTCAGTATTAATAGCTTGATTTAATTTGTAACGAACCCTACATATGCAAGAAAGAGCAAATCTCTGACTTCATGGTTGTGAAGGTTGTAGACTTTTTCAATACATAAAACACACGCACACGAAGAGAGAGAGAGAGAGAGAGCCATTTCTTTTCTTTATTTTTGGTGAAAGAAAACCATTTTCTTGTTCAATTTAACCCTAATTCCGCGATGAACTTCTGGTTCTAATTGGCATCTATTTTATTATCGCCTTATCGGGTCGGGTTTGATGAACAAAATTTATTTTCAGTCTGATCCTAATTCAGTAATAAATTTTCCAAAACGCTTATGGTGTTTTTACCCGTAAATTACGTTGAAATAAATATTTGATAGTATCTTATGTCAGCAATTTTGCTAGAAAAAAAAAGTTAAATCCAAGGGTCGAAAGTACTTTCTTATAATCTAACGGTTGGTCAAGATTAATCAGGGAGAAAACTATTTTGACTTTCTTGCTCAGTAAAAAGGAAAAAGAAAAAACTTTCAGGCTTCTAGGGTTTGCGTCAGCATTTTGTTTATTATATGACAAAAATTTAAGAAAATCCCTACTGGTTAAAGTAAATGGGGTTCAATATAAACGGACGGCCTAGATTGATCATATAGAAAAGTCATTTGGTTGTATTTTAATTGTATCGCCGCTAACTTTCTAACCCTCTGAAATTCTCAAACTGTTGCTAAAGGCTGCGAATCTCATCGTAGGTAAGGCACCCAGCTCTTGTCTGTTAAGTTGTATGAGTAAAATACACACATATTGATTTTCTTGCTTTGTTTGAGTTGGATCTCTCGAGATATTGTTGATTCTCGTTGGAATTTAGTCAATTAATCATATATAAGATCGTAACCCAAAAAGAAAATACGATCGGTTAGGTCATATTTTGGTTGGATGGAGTTTGGTAATAACAACGTGGTCAAGATCATGGTGGTGAGATTTATGTTTTTGTCTGTGAAAACTTAATCGTAGGTCTATGTTTGCTTTTGCATGTATTGTGGTTAATTTCGTATATAAGATTACTACTTAGGCATATAAAGCCTCCCATTTATCGTATTTAAAGTCATCTTTTTCTTCGTTACAGAGATAATTGTAAAAGAGATGTAGTTCTAAACTATTATCTTCTTTTTTTACCGTTAAATTACCATCACTCGTCGTGGTTTGGCGCCTATGAGCTGTAACATGCATACATGTTTTTGTTGCGCAAGGAATAAAAAAAAGCCTTAAAATGGGGACGGAATTGAAAAAGGCCTTAAGTTGGGAGATAGACAACTTCTCTGAAAGGACCGGTGTGATGAAGTCGGATACCTTCTCAAGCGGCGGTGGCGGCTGCAATTGGTAAATCTGATTGAAAAAACTACTTGTTGTTGTCTGTATTTGATTTCTAGATCTTTAAAACGTGATGTTTTCTCTTAGGTTTCTTTGCGTCTATGCTCATGATCACTTGTCTATGTACCTGAAAGTTGTGGATACTCATAAGTTGAGACACGGGTGGAAAAGGAGAGTTAGCTTTTGCTTCGTTTTGTTGAACCAATCTGGCAAAGAGCTTTTTAGATCACCTGGTAATGATGAGCTTGATTATATATGTTGCATTTAATTTGTTGTTGTTGTTGTACTTGTGCATCTGATTTATGATGAGCTTGATCACGTTGCATTTGTTGTACTTGTGTATCCAATTTATGATGAAGAGAATTTGATATATATATATATATATATATATATATATATATATATATATATATATATATATATCGGTTTGTTTTCATCTTTTTACAGACGAAGGCGGACGCAGGTTGTTCTGCACTGAGACCCCAACCTGGGGTTTACGTAGGACGTTTCCTTTGACGAAGCTCCAAGAAAAAGGGTTTCTGGAGGAAAACAAGTTAACCATTGAAGTCTACATCAAAGTATTTGAAGTTGTTCATGCAGGAAAATCAACTGAGAATGATGTTTTAGATTACAATGGTTTCCATATTTTTGCTTCTCAAGTAAGCTGAATTAGAAGCCACTTGTTTCTTTTTACTTCTTTAAATTTTGCATTAAATGACACCAATATGGTTAAGCATATATAGTAACAATACTCTTTCTTCTTTTGGCAGGCTAATCCAGTGGGAGATATCTTTGGTCATCACCCAGACTTTGCATTAGATGTCATACCAAAGAACCAAGCAGTGAGAACAGCATACATGAATCTCGTCCTGAGCCTTGTGGAGAGGCTGAGAAAGACTCCACAGAGCTTGTCCATGACTGAACTGCGAAATGCTCAAAGCGAATTGACTGAATTGACAGAAGCAGGTTTTAAGCTCGACTGGTTGAATTCAAAGATTCAGGAGCTTTCCTTGGAGAGGAAGAAAGTACTCTCTGAAGGGCCTTGGGTCAAACAACTCGAGGAACATGTCAAGATAATGGAACTGAATTTGGCAAATCTCAGAGTTGAACTGGACAAGGAGAAGATCAGATCTATCATTTCTTCTCAAGTAAGCTGAAGGAAGAGCCTCCTTTTCTTCTTTAAATTTCCATTAATAAACAACACCAGCATGGTTAGCATAGTAACAACTAACAATGTTCTTTGTTCTTTTGGCAGGGTAGTCCAGTGGGAGATATCTCAGCACATCACCCAGACCTTGCAGTAGATGTCATACCAAAGAGCCAAGGGGTGAAAACATCATACATCAATCTCCTCCTCGGCCTCTTTGGGATGCTGAGAAAATCTCCACAGAGCTTGTCTCTGACTGAGCTGAAGGAAGCAGGTTTAAATTTTGACGCCTTGAATTCAAGGCTTGAGGAACTTTCCTTGGAGAGGAAGAAAACACTTTCTGATGGGTCTCGGGTTCAACAGTTCGAGGAACACGTCAAAAGTTTGGAACTGATTTTGTCTGATCTGAAAATTGAACTGGACAAGGAGAGGATCAAATCTGCTCAAGTTTCTTCGTTTGGTTTTGTTGATCTTTTAATAAAGAGATTTCTTCTCTCTTGTTTCTCTATCTAAAAAATACTAAAATTATAAATGTGTGATTTTATTATAATCAGACTCCACGGTTGAGTTTCATTTGAAAATAAAATAAAAAATATCTAGTGATATACAAATATATATATATATATATATATATATATATATATATATTTGTTTGTTTATACTCAATCACTCGCTTCTGTGCCTCCTAACCGATGCAGCATGCGCCAGTTTTATACCCAAAGATAACAAAAAATACTCATTAGTACGGTTTTGTTTGAATGTTTTCTATTCAAACTATCGCATTTTATCCAAAATACTCAGAAGTATCAAAAATCTAAATTATTAAAATAATTATAAGCATAACTATAACTAATAGTTTTAGATGTATATTTACATTAAGATCTAATTTCAATTTTTTTGTATATACTAGTGATTAAAAAATGGTTAAATAAAGGGTTTAATTCGGTTATTTAAAGAAAGCAAGAGGAAGAAATAAACACGCAGTTTAGTTAAGTTTTAATCAATTATTATGCGTGATAACTAACAATATACACGTGGTGTCCTACTTGGCATGGAGGTCCAACCTATAAAAACAAAAGAGAAGAAAAGCGAGAGAGTTTGAGAGTCTCGTTAAAGATACTGAAAGAAAGAAAGAAGAAAGAAGAAAGAAGAGAGATCTTTCACCATGAACATTCATTCCGAATCCGACCTAGAGACTCGCCTTCTCCGTCCAACATCACCTACTTCTCGCGTCCCCTCCGAGTCATCTCCGGTAACTAAGCAAGATGAAATCACTGAAGATGAGGACGATCTTCGTACAGAATCACCTTCTACTCCGGCCGTGGTAGCGAACCAACAAGATGAAAAGGACGATCTTCGTAAAGAAGAATCACCTTCTACTGACGTGGCAACGAAGAAAGATGATCTCACCGAAGATGAGGATCTTCCTAAAGAAACATCTCGCGAGCGCGCAAAGTCACCGGAGATTCCACCCACCGCCGTCGCTACCGTGTATAAACCCATCATCACGGTGGCGGTGATACTCACCTTTGTCTACTTAACCTTGGCGGTTATAACCTACACGTTATTTCCGGAAGAGTTCACGGGAACCAAGACCAATCTCTTCGTCGACGCGATCTACTTCGCCACCGTCACTTTGTCCACCGTCGGTTACGGCGACATTGTCCCGTCAACTACGAAAACTAAGATCTTGAACATCGTTTTTGGTGACCATCGGAGTTTTCTCTCTCGATTATCTGATGAATCGAGTTGTTATACACTTTCTTGATCTTCAAGAAAAGCGTATCCTTGCACGTGTCAAAACGCCTTGGTTGATAGTAGACGACGACGACGACGACGACGTCGAGGGGAGGATTAGAACAGAGTGGAAGCTCTGTTTAGGGATTCTCGCCGTCCTCTTGTGCATCGGAGTGGGGACTCTTTTCCTTCACTATCACGAGGAGTTTGATTTGATTGATTCGGTTTACTTGTCGGTTATCTCTACTGCCACGGTTGGCTACGGTGACGAGGCATTTCAGACGGTTTATGGTAGGGTTTTTGCAGTGGTTTGGATCATCATGTCGAGTCTTGCAGTCACAACCTTACTCTACTACTTTGGGGAGACAAGGATTGGGGGTCCCATAATGCAATTGGCGCCGGAGAACATGATCAGGTATAGGATGATTTCTTTTTCGTTTTTGTGTTACTGTTTTAGTAATTAGTACTGACACTTTTTTCTTTGTTTTAGTGACTCAAAAACCAGGATTGATGAAGTCATTGTGTTGAAGAAGCTTATAGAGGCTGGGAAGATTACTGAGGAAGACATAAGGCAGATCCTAGAGGGGTATGAGAGAGATCTGGATAGTAAAAGATCACCTAGGTTAACATCTTCTTAGCTCTTCGGTATTATTGAGTAAATGAGATACACGTAAATGATTCGAGACTTTTCCTCTCTCTCTTTTCTTTTTGAGATTTTTGGTACAGAATGTATAGAAGAACCATGTTGTAAATGGTGATGACACTCTTTCTGAACTCCAGGAAAAAAAAAAACATTCTTGTGAATCAAAAAGTTACTTGAGTCGGAAGACATCTTTCTTTTACTCTTTGTTAATGAGGTATATTATATGAATTAGCATTCAAAAGGAAATAAGTCCAAAACAATAATAGAAACCGTTAACACGCTTTTGGGAGAAGAGAGTAAATGATAGGAGTTATTTCTTGAACAAAAGAGTGAAGGAAAAAAAAAAAAAAGATTCTTGTAGGAGTCACAGTATTTGATTCATATACAAGGAAGAAAAACCATTTGTGAACAATTATCATATATCTCTATAAATTTTATGTTTTGACCCCATTCGCAAAATCTAAAAGCTGTCAGTACATAGTATCTCAAAAATAAAATCTTGATGAAGACCAGGATGTGCAAAGCCAAAATGTGGACGGCAAATGCCGACCTGAGATACATAAGACTTGTTTGCGTCTCGTTATGAGCATCAACCTCATGGTCTGATCCAAATCCTCTACCTCTTTCAATATGTTCCCTGCAGACGACGTTAAAGCTCTCACATCTTCTCCACAAACTGTTCAGTCTCTCTAATTCCATCTTCATTGGAATGAATTTCACCAACGCAACGATCCCCTCTGCTTGTGCCTGATAGGCATATCAAAAGGTTTCTGTTAAGCACCAGTGTAAAAGGGAAAAAAAAAAAGTAGAGTGATACAGCTTGAGATTGACCTGGTCTTTGCAGCTAATTGCTGGGTTCTTACTGAAAATAAGCTAATCTAACACTGTTTTCTGGTCTTTTTTTTTTTTAACAGCAAATCAGATTAAGTTTTGCGTGTGAGAACATGAAGAAAGTTGACGAGGAGAAGAACCTGGAGAAGAAAGCTGCTTCAGTGCTCTTTTTCCTGTATAAACAGCCTAACTCGCTCTCTAAATCATGATGAACCTTCTCTTCCATTAACCTCTAAAGAATCAAATAACTTACACCAGAGCTCTCGGAATGCCTTTCGTTTGTGCGTCCTCTTGCTCAGTTTTGATAGATTTCCTCAAACATCTTGTAGCTCCTGATGCAAACAAGATGTCAAGCAGATCCAACAAAAATCCAGAAAAATAAAAGAAACAAAACCTTTTCCAACTTTGTAAGAAGAGCTTCTATCTCACATGTATTATTTTTCTCTTCTACCTTTGTCTCTCACATAGTGTGATATCATCAGCATTCTCATCATATGCACTGTTTTCTTCTTCTAGCAGCGTCTGCCTCTCTCATTTGAGCCTAATTGGAATAAGATCGATCGATCGATCAACGAGAGGTACACTCAATTTCTCATATCGATTCACTTCTGTCGAATCAGAGAGAAAGTACCTACCTGTTCACCAGGCTGGGATATTTTAACAACATTTATAGGAAACAAGTTGAATGTTAGATTTTGTAGAAGATGGTAACAATTAACAAAACATTGATGATGTTGATGTTATACATACAAATACTTAATTGGTTTATCAAAATTTTTTTTTTTTTTTTTTAACGATGTTTATCAAAATTATTTTGGAAGAGGAACTGTGTTGTCAACATGATAAATGTTGTTATCAATAACATTATAATAAACTTATAATTTTTTTTATAGTTGGTGAAATATTGGACAGTTGTTTTTTATAAACTAAATTCCATAGTAAATAGATATATTATCGAGCTGATAAAGGTGTTTGACCACACAAATAAAAGCTGATAAATGTGAAAAAAAAAATATTCTCTAGTCCGTTTATGGGACTAATATTGGTCAACATTACACAAATGTGCAGTGGAGTTACTCTAACCCGAATGAGTTCCTGAGTTGTAGCTCTGTAGTTGAAGATGGTTTTGTACAGAGGAAGAGGTATTAGGAGGAATATTAGTTACCAAGAGGGCATTACCCAACAGTGAACTTTGTATGTGGGTTTAAAGATAGATTCGAAGGAGGCGATGGAGCTTATGAGTCTTTGATTGAGAGTTGAATCAAGATCCTTCTCACCGGTTCATTAGCGCAATCCAATCGTCAACATGTGTACTTCACGTGTCTGCTTAGTAGCATTGTAATTATTTTCTTCTTCTATAACTGACTTATGATTGGTTGTATTGGGCCTTCAAAGTTTTTAATTGCCTTTTAAATCTTTAACTAGACTCGTTCTTTCAAAAAACAGATATATTTTTAGTTTTACATATATTTTTTTAATAATTTAATTTTTATATTGATATCTTTCTTTGTAATCATATTTGTGTTTTTATTTGTAATCATATTTGTGTAAAGTATTTTAGTTATATGCGTAAAAATATATATTTTAAAATCTTATTTGAAGCTTTAATAATATTGATTTCTAGCCACTTACTATTATAACATCTTTTGGTAAATTGCTCTTGTAAGGTTCATTTCAAAACCTGAAAGAAACTAAAAATAAAAATAAAGTTTATTATGGATACGACAATATATAATAGGCCTATTCTAAACGGTTCTGATACTTTTTAATTCAGAGAAAATAGCCGTAGCCAAGCCAAAAGTAAAGTTCAATACATATAACAAAAAATAAATTAATCAAATAAATCTCAGAGCTTACTTGGTGAATAGTACGGAATCCAAAAGCCCCACTAACAGAGAGCTCCAGCTTTGATGCTGCTTCAGCTGATTCAAGCTGTAACCTGAAAAATTTACTCCGAAAACAATAGTATTTTGCTGAATATCCTTCCATAAGAAGCTATAAACATGTATAAAGTAGGCAAGGACGATGCCGTATCAATGATAACTTACATACAGGGATCAATCCTTCCATAAATGTATTGCAATACAAAAGCTTCTAGATGGATGGTTGACGTAATGGATGAAACTTCTCCTTCCAGCAGCTTGCCATCCCAATAGCTTTCAACTTTTTCCAAGTCTCTGTTGTGATTTTGAACAACATAGCTCTGATACCATGTTGACATTCTTTTCTCTCTTGTTATTTGGCTTGGACTCTCTCAATACTCTCTTGCGGCCAGCCTCACTTCCTCTCTCTGTTTTGTACTCTGTTTTACACTCACTCTCACTCTCACTCTCACTCTCAGTCTCTTTCTTTACTTGTGTTACAATGTCATAACACAAGCATACTTACTCTCTTGACTCTCTCTTTGTCGTTTGTTTTGGTTCTTGTAGAGAGAGAAGAGAGAACACTTTCATTGTCTACATTTTATCTTTCTCCAAATCTTTTTCTTATTAGACTTGGATGCTTTTCTTACAACAACACAAACACATACTTGTAATAGTTTTCTCACTAACTACTACTACACACACCTTACCTCTACTAACAACTCTAACAGCTACACCTTAGGTAGACTTTAACCAACACAACACTCCTTGTTGGTGGCTTTGTCTAAACACATGGTTAGTTGCATCTTGACTTTATTTGTTGTGACTAAGTCACAACTCAACTCCTCTTTGATTTGTAACCAATGTCAAATGTATCTTCTCCCACTTTGACTCTCTTCTTCTACGTGACTCTCCTTGGTCACTTCTTCTTGTTCTTCTGTTTCTTGCGCTTCAAGTCTCTTCTTCTTCTTCTTTGTTCTTCACACAAGTTTCTTCTTTCTTCTTTGTAGCTTCTTCTCAACTACTCTTCTTTCTTCTCTTCTGTTGGAGATTCTAATCAAGGTTCAATCTCAACAGTCTCCAAATTGGTCCAAAGCTTCAGCCATATAGACTTGCAACATATCAAACAAAGACGAAGATGGCTCATGTAGAACTCTTTGATGAATAAGTAAAACTCTGACAATCCACCACGAAACACTCCTTAGTTCAAATGTTTGAGTAGCGGTTGTCTCGAACAACAAATCTTTCAACTTTAACAGAAGCATTTAGCAAACACTAAGTGCTGCAGGAAAAAAGAAAGTAGGATGTGGTTAGGTAGAGTTCACTACAAAACAAAGATCAAAACTACTTTAAAAGGGATCATAATAATAAATAGTAACCTGGAGATTAGAAAACTTGCCGAGCAAGTCAGAGCCTGCAGACATGAGCTGAATCTTTGCCCAGTTCTCCCATTCAGCAAGTTCCTTATTTTCTGATACTTTAAACGGCAACCAACACTTCACTGATTTATCTGTGGGCCTGACAAGTTGAAAAAAGACAAAACACAAAAACTAGTTAGGAGTTTTTGTAATAACAGACATCTAACACTTCGTTGATTGATCTGTCGGCCTAACAAGTTGATTAAGACAAAACAAAAAGACTGGTGTTCAAATAAATAAATAAATTAAAGAAAAAAAAAAGACAAAACAAAAAGACTCGTTGGAGTTCTGTAATAACCGACATGTGATCAGTAAAGTTAGAGTTTTGCAATAAGTAGGCAACTTACCCGGTCAAATTGCAACGAGTGAACCAAAAAGCAGCCGCGATCGCCAAGCACATCACCATAACCGCACGGCGAGCCTTGTCGATTTCGTCCGAGGAACCGTTCACCACGAAGGACTCGACTTTGTGGAGAAGCTCTGAGTAAACTCGTTCGGCCGAGTCAACCAGGTCCAACTCGGCGTCGCCTAGTATTAGCCTAGTAGCGTCGGAGTCTAGAGCGCCGAGGTAGTCGCCGGACTCGATTAAGGACAGAAGGGAGCTTATAAGAGAGTCGTGTGGGTGGGTTTCGGGTTGGGATTCGTCGAGTAGGTGGGATTCGGGAGGAGAGTCTGACGGTGGTGAAGATACGGTGCACAGAAGGAGACGGAGCTCGTAACCGCGCAGGGTTCGAATTTCGCCGTCGACCATGGTTGTGGAGGTTTTGGGAGGTTTTTGTGGTTAGTAATGTTGCGACGGCGTCGTTTTATAGTGAAATCGGTTAAAACGGGACGCGGGTGGGTCATTAACCTGGTAAACAGAGAAAAACCGCTCAAAATCGGTAACCGGTATATAACCAGCGAACGGGCTTAGCCAAGTTTTGACATCTTCTCCTCCTTTTTAATTCGATCGTCGTCACTAAGACACTAACTTTTGCAGATTTTATATTTTTATCTATTGGTGTTCTTGTTACTCGTTTTGTCTCATCAGAGTTCATGTAAATTTACACTTTATTTAGTATGTTTCTCGCTCTAGTATTTACATAACTTTATTCAGTAATTCTATTAAATATTTTGGTATGTTAAAATTCACATCGAAAATCTTAAACAACGCTTGTGTTTTTTTAAAACCAAAGAGTAACAACTAACAACACTGTTTAAACACACTAATGTTACAAAAACACTGTTAAAACGACAAATGAAACATAACAAGACACAAATTGTAATGTTGTTAATTGTGATCGCATATGTTATGGATAGTTAGATTCATGTGTTGTAAACAGTAGATTATCATTCTTGGTTGGAAAATAAAGATCTTTCACGATGATGTACTTAACAACTAAAGAAAAAGCCTGTATAATTCAATAACTTGTAAGTACATATATTCGTATGAAACTTAATTACTAGGTAGCTTGATTTCTCGCAACAAATCATTCTTATTATGAAGAAATCACAGCGACTTAACTTCATCTCTCTCATGTACCGGTGTAGTTAAGAGAATTATTTTCTTGTGCGTATCTTATATTTTGTTTCCAAAGTGAATTTCTTTTGGCAACTATTTTCAGAAATTCCATGTCCCCAACTTGTGAATATAATATACATGTCCTAATTATAATATGTATATACTAGGAGTAGTATACACATAACATATATAAACAATCTATTACTAATTTTAAGATGTGTGTGAATTAAGCGAGAAAAGAATAAGAAAAGAACAAAAAGATGGATTCATGTGAGAGAAAAGTGGAAAGAAGGGCATGCCTAATTTGTTATTATATGTGTGTGTGTTTATATATAAATGGATATAGATCTGGAATATGGAATTTGAATTATGACAGAAAAGTTGATGATGGTGATGGGAAAAGCTGAGAAGTGATGCTGGGGTTGGCCCATCAATGCCTCCAAGGATTTATTCACATGAGCACAAGTTGGACCCACATGATCTTAACATGTGGTCTCCCAGCTTGTACATCTCTTTACCTTTTATGCGTATGAACTAGCTTGTATGTCTCATTCTTTTTTTTATTTTCTTTTCTTTTTTTCGTTTAGTGTTATTCATAATTTCACAGTGAATCCATGAATATTGTTTGTGAAAAGATATCATATATGTAGTTTTCAAAAACCAGAAATAGGCAGAAAGCAATTTATGATGAATACTGCTGACAAATATTCAGTTAAAAAAAACTTAAAAATGAATACAATATCAGAAAGACATAATCAAGGTTCATGATTTAACAAACAACAACAACAAAAACTTGGAAAAAAAAAGAGTTGGTGGCGAGCAAGTAATGGGAAGATGTTGTAATCAGATGAGTAAATGACAAAACAATGATCATATATAGGAAGGATGATCTGGAGAGCAATGAGGTTTCTTGATAATGGCCAAGCTGGACTCTAGCAACCAATATAATCAATGACATACTTCAACCGATGATGCGAGATCAGAGCTAAATTACCTAGAAATTCACGTTAAAAAATACACATGCGCTTGTGTATGGACAAGAAATGCTACACGTTCTCTATGAAGTGCGCAACGAACAGAATTGAAGTAGCTAAACCAAACACGATTTCATTTACCTTTTAGTTCATAGGATTAATTTTTTTTTTTTTTTTCATAAGATTACTCGCTCCACATTGGGATTGGTTTAGGGGTTCATGTTCGGGATCCGTTACAAGAAAATAAAAATATATACATATAGTTCCGATTGAGATGGTATATTGATCAGCGGCAATCACGAAATGACGAAGGATTCGATCGGCGAATGGCAAGTGGAGATACAAAAGAGACAATATACAATGATAAAGAGACAGTTTCAGTTAGAAGCGCCGTCAGACATAAAGATCTGAAACCAATTTCTATTGGTTAACCCATTATTCGTTTCCCCATGCATCCAATGATACACCGCCACGTGGACACATTCCAAACCGACCACACTTGGAGAAGGATGGAATACCATAGAAGACCACTTTGATAAAGAAATGCTGATTTGGCATTATTTTACCAACTATTTTTTATTATTAACCCCTATTTTAGTTAAGACATGTTTATATATAGGGGGTGATTGGCAAGTGGTGTGAATGTACTCTACGACTCCTTTTCTTTCTACGGTCATTTTAATTTACCAATTATGTTTTAAGAAAATAATTTGAAACTACAACCCAAAAACTAAAATAGAAAATAAAATGGTTTTGAAAATCATTTTTTTAGAACTTTATATTTAGTGATTTGAAAATTGGTTATATAAATCTACGGCAATAAAAATTACAGCTACAGCAAAAAAATCTATAACTACCATCCTAGAGCTAAAAAATAAAAGCCACAACGCTTACCAATCATCCCATAGTCTAATACACTACTGCGGTTTTCATATAAATATTGTCACAAAGGTTAAATCACAAGTTTAAAAGTTTAAGACTATGTATTTCAAACTTTACTGGTATCCTAAAAGGGCCAAAACCATTAAACAATTGGAAAACAAGTTAGAAATGTATATAATTTATAACGAATAGTCTTTGTAACTTTTCATTTGCAATTTGCTTGTCAATTTGAAATTTAAACAATTATGTGACAAAAAAAAACTCAGTTTGTCTAATTATGTTAGTATCCATTGAACTGATAAAATACAAAAGCTTTTAGTTTCTTCCAACCTTATATTATCAAACTTGAAGTCTTGAAGAGAACGATGATGAGAATCAGAATATGTGTAAGAAAGAACAAAAAGAGAAGAGACAATTGGGTATTTTCTTTATAACTTTATATTATTAGTTCCATATTTTATTACGAAGGTGGCATACTCTCCCTTTAATTGTTCCCTTCTCGTTATTTTTATATGAATTTTTGTCTTTCTCCTCTTTATTTATAACCTATACCGTTTGAGCCCACTCAACAACACAAAACATTTGTCTTCTCTCTCTTTCTTGTTTCTCAGTTTTTCCTATTATTTGTCTCATCATTACTCAATCATACCTTTCAATTATCTATATACACTACGATCGGTCTTGTTATTTTCTCTCGTAACAGGACCGTTCGTTAAATCTTGCTCGATTATATTATATAATCCGATAATAAATCGATCAGGAGGTCTGAATATCATCGTCAACCGAGGATATTCAATGGCCCCGGTCTCGTTGCCTCCTGGTTTTAGGTTCCACCCAACGGATGAAGAACTAATCACATACTATCTCAAAAGAAAGATCAACGGTCGAGAG
Source organism: Brassica carinata (assembly GCA_016771965.1). Classification (NCBI taxonomy): domain Eukaryota; kingdom Viridiplantae; phylum Streptophyta; class Magnoliopsida; order Brassicales; family Brassicaceae; genus Brassica; species Brassica carinata. The sequence continues at coordinate 64,246,484 of CM028687.1, read as the reverse complement.
ATTGAGCTAGAGATTATCCCTGAAGTAGACCTCTACAAGTGCGAACCATGGGACTTGCCAGGTATTAACCATAAGACATTAATGAGTAACCACATATCAAACTATCAATATATAATCGGGTACGTGATCCCTTTATGGCGTAAGAGTTTAAAGGGGTTTGAACGTAGGTTCAAGAGATAAAGAGTGAAGAAAAGAATAAGAATATCACATGGCCAAGAAAACCATAAAATACGTTAACTTGACAACAATTAAACTCTATATACCTCCAATTCGATTCATATCCGCTATGAAACCTCTTCAATTTTATTTTCTACTCGAATAAAAGAAGGTTTTTTTGTTTGTTAAAATCTGGTGCATCGAATATAAAAGAAGTTACAAAACTAGTTCATAAATTAAACCTCGTTTCAGTAATTATATTATATTCTTAAGATCAGTTTTGGACTGGGGACTATCGGTTTAATTAATTGATTTATCTAAAAATCAATGAAGTTTAGAACAAATTAAGTAATAAATTAACCACGATTATATAGTCATATAGTAGTATTCATTAGAGCAGACGCAATCGACTTTTTACAATCTCCTTTTGGTCAAAAAGTTTCATCGACTACCATTCCTTTTATGTTATAGTTTGTCTCTTTTTGTACTTTAGGGTTTTAGCTTTGGAAACAGTAAATAATTAACAAACACAATATTTCATACGACGGAGATAAAGAGAATTTTGCAAAAAAAAAAATCAAAGAGAATTAATTATAATTTAACTGGTTTATCTACAAAACTAAGCTCTATATAACATACAATAATTTATAATGTGTCGTGAGAAGTTAATTAATTATAAGTTCAAAAAGAATAATTAATTATAAAAATTGGCAGGGAAATCATTGCTTCCTAGCAAGGATCAAGAATGGTACTTCTTCAGTCCACGGGACAGAAAGTACCCCAATGGTTCAAGAACAAACCGGGCAACAAAAGGCGGTTACTGGAAAGCAACGGGCAAAGACCGGAGGGTGAGTTTGAGAGATCTAGCCATAGGAACCAAGAAAACATTAGTTTATTACCGTGGACGCGCACCACATGGTATTAGAACTGGTTGGGTCATGCATGAATATCGCCTCGATGAAACCGAATGCGAGCCCACTGCTTTTGGCATGCAGGTTGTTAAACTAAGTTATGACAATATGCAGTATATATATATATATATTAGATAAAACTGTTTGAATAAACTTTAATTGATTATATAATTTCAGGATGCATATGCACTTTGCCGTGTTTTTAAGAAGTTAATCGTTGAAGCGAAACCAAGACTAGATCAACATCAGCAGCATCATCATCAACATTACGTAAACACGAGTTCAAATATAAGTGGTAACTCAAGTTATGATGTTTGTTCGGATCTTGAAATAAGTTCAAGTACACATCAAGTTCTACCTAATTATAACAACGCTATCGAGACCCATGCAAGATTTGGAAACACAAACGCAATCGGTGATCATGATGACTGGTCACAATACATGTCACAAGGCATGCCTACAGGCTTTTCAAATTACGGATCTCCTTATGGATCATACCTCTCTCAACCAATTGTAAGCTTTATATAGCTAATACAAGTCAATTTGTTATAGTTTATATTAAAGTATCAATTAATTCCGTATCTAAATATGTTGTATGTATAGGTGAATACAGAAATTGAATGTGGGATGTTGCAGCATCAGATGTCACTGCCACCATTGCAAGTCGAAAACTCGCCGGTTCAAACCAGCGATTTCTCCAATGGAATGAATCAAAAGAACGGTCAATGCGGTTTCAACGACTTTACTTTCTTTGCAAGTAACTCCAACCAGCTCTATAACGACAACGTTGATGATCATATAATACACATTGGAAGTCTCGATGAACAATTGCTCAATGCTGGAAACACAACATGGATGAAAACGTCTGACGAGAGTCTAAAGCAGGTAATTAACATCGTATCTCATAATCATTAATGTGAATTCGTCATTTATATTATATGCTGATCTAAATCTAAACACGTGCCATGAACTCTCTCTAACATATGTATTCTTAATTAACAGAGTTTTATGGAAGACCAAGAGATTTTGCCAAGTTTCGAGGATAATGATCAAGATCTTGAATTTTTTGGTGGGTATGACATAAAAATATCAAATTACAGAATTGAAACCATATATATAAACATTGAGTGAATAATATTATTGTGTTTGTTATAAACTATTACAGGTGGATCACGGACCAATGCAATCAACAACATAGAGATCGATGATTTTTTCTCGTTCGAAAACCAATTAGTAGAAGACACAGACAAGTCAAACATAACCCTAAATTCCTCAGGATCCGGAATGGTCGAAGAAGACATTAAAGCAGACCATAAGATGCTCATTTGTACACGTCAAACAACAGAGGTTTTATACTATCAAGTCGTGCCGTCACAGGTTTTGAAAATTCAGATAAATCAGGTTCAAGGAATTGACGAGAGAACAATGTTTATTGAAGAAGAAGGCAAGGATTCTTGGTTCAAGAAGGCTGAAAATGTTGCCAAGATGAAAATGAAGCAGATTGGTTTAGTTACAAAACATTATTACAAACGTCTTACAATTATTTTCTGATTTATATTCAATACTATTTGGTATGCGGTATACCCCCTTTTGAAAAGAAGTGAGGATAAACATTTATACTATTACACATTGTATACTATATGCAGATTGATTTTCATTGTTATATATTATTGGAGGAGAAAAAAACAACCCCGATATGCATAATCATATTTTTTTTGTCAACACATAATTATATTGTTAATTTTAAAATCTTGCACGATAAACAGACTCAATATATTTAAACATCATAATCTATTTATTTGTTGTTTATGAGTTTTCTCATAGTTTATTTTGCTTTCTAGAAAAAATACTTTCCAGTAAATATATAAAAAAAAAGAAACTGATTTTTTTTTTGTTTCCTCTGTACTTCTGTCAAAAATTGAAAATTGGTAATAATATCTTAATATTTTTACCCAAAAAACAAACGAATTGATCAAATATTTAAAAGTAGTCACCACTTAGTGAATCCCCACAAACTATGAGGCCCAAATAGCAATTTTACAAAAATAACGAGTCACATGAATAAAGGCGGGTTTTAGGGTTTTAAGACAACCGCCTCATCTGATTGGTTACCTATAAAACACCTTTTGACCACACTTCAGTCTCATGAACCAGCCGTCTAGTTCTTTTCCGCTAGTTCCGTCGTTATCTCTGTTCTTGAGTATTCACTTTGTGTTCTAATGTTGTTTCAATTTTGCTTAGTCGCGTCACTTTTACTGATTACCACCGTTCTTGCTCATGTTCGTTGCGTATGAGCTGACGCCATATTCGTTCCCTGTTTCTACTATTCGTTTTGGCTTTATACACGAAAAGCCTCTGTGTTTTTTCAACCATCACGAGTTTGCAGCTTAGGGGAAATTTTAAATGCATCTGTTTTTGATATAGACAGCTTAAGATATGGAATCGTATTGTCTGAATGTAGTTTTCCGGTATTGTTATAATTGAACTAATAAAGGGGGAGATAATGGAGATGATGACAATTTCCCCAGATGATCGAATCTGATTATACTGAGCGAATAGAACTTCCTCTCATCAGAGGAAAGTCAAGCCAATTAGTCTGATCCTTTCTCCTCTTTTATTTGTTTTCAATTACATTAGCTATTTAACTTCATTACTGCGTTTTTCTTATAATAAAATTTTAAACATTTAGCTTATGGAGAATTGGAGGTGATGACAATTTCCCCAGATGATCGAATCTGATTATACTGAGCGATTATTATTTCCTCTTCATCAAGAGGAAATTAAGCCAATAGTCTGATCTTTGCTCCTGCATTTTCATAGAAAGCTATCGGTTTTGTATTCGTAAATAGTGTTTGTTGGTAATTGACATGTTTGTTTAGTTTGATTTCTAATGTTTCTCGGTTTTTTATAACAAAAACTATAAAAGTTACTAAACTAAATGTAGAAGAGAAGCTGTTCTCCAGTTGGTTTTAGCTTTGTTCTCCAGTTGGTCTTAGTTTTGTCTCTAGGTGAAATCTTTTGACTCCATTCTCTTCCTGTGGCTCAACTTGGCTTGATAGTCAGTGTTTGTAACAATACAATAGGTCGCGGGTTCTGCTTCTTTTCGCCAATACATTGGGCTGGGATGATTTCTTCCTTACGCTTATTCATGGGTCTGTTTGTTCCCGGTTGTTTCTTGACCTTGTGGTCCTTTCGCTCATGCTCCAGATTGAAGTTTGGTCAATGCTTTTGTTGCGTATTGTAGTTAGTTAAAATATATATATATATATATATATATATATTGTAGTTAGTTTGTTTCTTCTCCGATCTTGGAGCTTCTTCGTCTCCGGAAGCCTAGGATATGCCGGCAAATGTATTTCACCTCTGTAATGTTATCTTCCTTTGTTAATGCAATTTTAGTGTTAAAAAAAGTACTAAATTAATTTTAAATAAGACTTTTGTAAAAAAGTAGATTGGTTATGTTTGTGTTGAGATAAAACATCATATGTGAAATAGATGGAGCTTTAATCAAACTCAATACATTAATTAAATTTCCAATCTCTGACTAACAATTTATGGGGCAAGAAAGATTACACAATGTACGCATCAGAAGAAAAACAAAACAAAGAAAGAGCTCTAAAGAATCATAGTCATTCGAGGTTGCAGAGCATGTCAACACTGCAAACCATAGAATATCAACAAGAACCAAGTGCAGCTTCTCGTGTGAGGATTTCTTGAAGCCAGGCATATCCGTTACCAGCAACATTTCTCTTGACATGTGGTGGCCTCTCTTATCACTGGTGACGACACTTCAAAGATAAACATGATTCACCTTTATATGCACCACTCAGTTGTAAGGGTTCTGACCATGACGAAGCCACATTACACTTAGTCAACTCATGAGGAGGACTTACCCAACCGTCAATGTCGTGCTCAGTTTCTCTGTTTTTAGTCTCATCAACATCCTGAGCATTGATCTGGAACCATATATCCACTTCCTCCAGAGCCTTTCAATGATCACTTGTGGGCTGATCCGCGTTTTTTCAACGCATAGCAGGTTCCGTGCCATCGGATCCACGGAAATGCTCGTTAATATGTGTCGTTAAGAGCTTTGTTCCTGGCGCAGTGGCGGAGCTACACCCACTAAAGGTGGGGCAGTTGCACACCATGACTTTTCTAATTTCAGTGTAATTTTTTGAAAATGTTAATGAATGCCCCTGTTCTTATTTTATATTTTGTTAATAGATTTTATGTTTGCCCCGGATAAAACTAATTTCTAGATCCGCTATTGGTTCCTGCTACAAGCAAAGAGGTACTGGAGATTCAAAAAAGAATTATTACTTGAGAACCCATGACAAGGCAGAGGAAGGCCTAGGAGCAGCCATACTTCCTTAGCAATAGAACAGTGGAACAGCACATGTCTCCATCACTCTGCCCAACAGTTTCAGTACTTGAATATTTGAATTGTTTGACGAATTCCTTCTAATTTTAGTGATTTTTCTTGTAAGTTTTCAGCGATAATGATATTTGTTTTAAATGAAGTCTTGTGATTTAGAAGTCTATATTTTCTGCAAAAATACAAACATAATTGTCAACTATTTCCCAATAGCAAGCTGTTTTAATTTTCTATTTATAATTTTTTAATTTGTAAATAGTAAGCTGTTTTTTTTTTCAGCTGATTTTATTACCTTAAGTTTGACAATACATAACCTTCTTGAAGAAGATTTGTAATGAAGCTTGGAACATAGTAATTATACAGAAAACTACACTGTTGAGACTTAGATCTAGCTAACTTATCTGCTACTTTATTTGTATTTCTTTTTTTTTTTTTTTTTTGTAACTTACTTTATTTGTATTTCTACTAGTCCATTGGAAGCTTATAGCTTCCAATTTCTGACACCACCGTTTGATATCTCGATTCCAATTGTAGACAGGAAAGTGTGCCTATTGTCGTGTAGTATTTCTTTTGCAGTCTAGCAATCTGTTTCCACGAGGATCTTTCGCAATCCTAAGCTCCAACAGTGTTGAGTAGCCCATAAGTATTGCCTGTAATTCACTTTCCAGTGGACTCTGTACTCGACGTCCTATTGATTGAGCTGCTCCTCTATACATTCCTGCAGTTGATAGTGAAGTCCCATTTGTAAATAGTAAGCTGTTTTAAATTTGTATTTTGTAAGACTAGACCATCTTTATCATAATAACTTCTCTATCTGAAGATTTTTTGAATGAATCCGCGTTTAACTTTATGGATTCAGCTCACACCGTAATACTAATTTTGGCAAAAACAAGAGAAAAAACAAGCCAGAGCAAAGAACTTTAAAAATCTAAAAGATTAGATAATCCAACTTGATAAAAGAGAAATAAATTACTTCATATCCCTCCTCGGTAAAATTGTGTTCCTATAAGTATCTTTGATTAATTTTAACAATGGAGATAACTCCTTGATGATAAACAGAGCCATTTTATCCAGTAAAATATTGGAAAAAACATATAACTAGTAGTGGTATATAAGATACCCTAGCCATTTCTAATGATGATACATGATATTTTTTCTCCATATAAAAATAATGCACACATAATATTCACTAGTTTATCCTCGTTTTTTCTTTCTTTTCCTACTCCTTTACTTTCTGTTATCCATTAGACATACCATGAATTTCCTACCAACACTGCTAACACATGGAATAGAGAATCAAGAATTTGATTACCTTCATTACATTAAGGTATGTTGAATAGTGATTTATCTATATAGTAATGAATTATGTGTTTTATGTTTTGACTTATTTTGTGTGTTTAATTATGTAGGGTGGTACAATCTCTCATGATGGAAATGTAGTTGTCGTGTATTATAGGCAAAACGAGTTGATGGTTGTCGATATCAATAAATTAGAACATGGCGTTCCAATATTTAAGAAGATGTAATGATTCAGTTTGCTATATCCTTAATTTTATATTATACAGTGCACAAATATTACATTTTGTGATTTTTTTTTCAGATTCTCAAGCACTAGAAAAATTCTGGACGCCAAGCTTCTAAATGGCAACCATCAACACGAACTTGCATTCCTTTACATTGTCAGCTAATTCTTTTCACATTGATATGCATTGCTTTGATAATGATTGATTCCTTATATCGTTATGATCAAATATTTCTCATATGTAGCCTTTTATCTGATTTTTTTCACTAAACTTTATTGTATGGAATTGATGGTAATAGCGGGATATACGCGATTCAAACTACTGCTTTTGTTGCAAGAAAATTGTTTTGACATGATCATGCCATCGAGCCTACACTTCTGGTGCCAAGTCTTAACAATTTTCTTATCATCGGAAAACAGAGTGTGATCTAGTTGATGACGAGGTTGCCAAAACAAAGTTCATTGGAAAGGTAAGTATATTCTTGCACTTTTATCAACATTTGTTTAAATCGTAATAAGGTGAATCTCTTTTGTCTAAGTTTATGTTGAAATTCATTTAGAGCTTTGTTCCTGCTACAAGCAAAGAGGTACTGGAGATTCAAAAATTATTACTTGAGAACCCATGACAAGGCAGAGGAAGGCCTAGGAGCAGCCATACTTCCTTAGCAATAGAACAGTGGAACATCACATGTCTGCCTTCGGTGTGCCCTAAGTGTGGACAGCTTGGTCACAAAGCAACTAGATGCCTTGGTCTTCCTCCGATCTCAATCAGTAAGGTTTCTCAATTCTCTGCAGCAAAGGTAATCTCGGGTACACAAGATCAGCTGATGGAATCTACTATTAGTACTAACACTGTACCTGAATCGGCTTTAGGATCCAAGGATGTCCAGATATTACTTCCTTTGATTCTCAGGGTTGCATTCTTCTTGATCATGAAAAAAGTGACCTAACTACAAATGACTATTCTGAAACTGGAGAGCCAAGAAGTGAAGTCACCACTGTCTCTTCTGTCTCAGTTGTGGCTGTGAACACTCCATAAAACTCTTCCACCAAAGATGTTCCTGTGGCTAGTAAGCCAAAGGAGACCGCTCTTGTTAGTGCTCTTGACACTGATGTCTTTGATGAAAAAGAAATCCTAACATCTACTGTAATGGGCCTAATGGCTACCTCTTCTAGTGAAGAAATCTTTGAACAGGTTGATGTCTCAAAACCTGTTGACTCCTCAACGCATTCTCTGCCACAAACTTCAGATGCTCCTCTAGGGGAAGTTGATAATGTGGTTGACAATACTTTCACCTCTCCGACTTCTGTACCATTTGTTCATAACAACTTATTTGCGGTATTGATTATGCTGAAGCTAGTGAACCACCAGCTGTTTCACCAGCCAAGGAATTTGTCTTCATAAACTCTCCATTACCGTCCTCAGCTTCTGCCCCTCATGATACTGCCCCTGGACAATCTCGAGACTTAGAAGAATCGACACAAAGGTCACGTGGCGGTAGACCATTAAAGCCTTCTCAGAGACATGGAATGGTTCACAGTTCCAGTCAAAGGAAGAAGGGGTAGAGGTAAAGCTCCTTATCACTAACTTGACACCACTGTCTTGTTAAGTGTCGACTTTCACTACTGGGTTGCCTTCTTGTTTCTCAAGACTTAAACTCTTATGTATGATGGTTTTATTTTGAACTCTAAGATCCCTATGACCTTATATCTGTAACCTTTCTAGCATTTAAATTGAAAATCTTTCGTCAAAAAAAAAATCACATGTCTCCATCACTCTGCCAAACAATTTCAGTACTTGAATTGTTTGATGAATTACTTCGAATCTTAGAGATTTTTTCTTGTAAAATTTCAGCTATAATGCTATTAGTTTTAAATGAATTCTTGTGATTTAGAAGTCAATATTTTTCTGAAAAATACAAATGTGATTGTCAACCACTTCCCAATAGCAAGTTGTTTTAATTTTCTATTTTAATGTTGAAATTTGTAAATAGCAAGCTGTTTTAATTTGTATTTTGTAAGACTAGACCATCTTTATCATAATAACTTCTCTATCTGAAGATTTTTTGAATGAATCCGCGTTTAACTTTATGGATTCAGCTCACACCGTAATACTAATTTTGGCAAAAACAAGAGAAAAAACAAGCCAGAGCAAAGAACTTTAAAAATCTAAAAGATTAGATAATCCAACTTGATAAAAGAGAAATAAATTACTTCATATCCCTCCTCGGTAAAATTGTGTTCCTATAAGTATCTTTGATTAATTTTAACAATGGAGATAACTCCTTGATGATAAACAGAGCCATTTTATCCAGTAAAATATTGGAAAAAACATATAACTAGTAGTGGTATATAAGATACCCTAGCCATTTCTAATGATGATACATGATATTTTTTCTCCATATAAAAATAATGCACACATAATATTCACTAGTTTATCCTCGTTTTTTCTTTCTTTTCCTACTCCTTTACTTTCTGTTATCCATTAGACATACCATGAATTTCCTACCAACACTGCTAACACATGGAATAGAGAATCAAGAATTTGATTACCTTCATTACATTAAGGTATGTTGAATAGTGATTTATCTATATAGTAATGAATTATGTGTTTTATGTTTTGACTTATTTTGTGTGTTTAATTATGTAGGGTGGTACAATCTCTCATGATGGAAATGTAGTTGTCGTGTATTATAGGCAAAACGAGTTGATGGTTGTCGATATCAATAAATTAGAACATGGCGTTCCAATATTTAAGAAGATGTAATGATTCAGTTTGCTATATCCTTAATTTTATATTATACAGTGCACAAATATTACATTTTGTGATTTTTTTCAGATTCTCAAGCACTAGAAAATTCTGGACGCCAAGCTTCTAAATGGCAACCATCAACACGAACTTGCATTCCTTTACATTGTAAGTTAATTCTTTTCACATTCGATGCATTGCTTTGATAATGATTGATTCCTTATATCGTTATGATCAAATATTTCTCATATGTAGCCTTTTATCTGATTTTTTTCACTAAACTTTATTGTATGGAATTGATGGTAATAGCGGGATATACGCGATTCAAACTACTGCTTTTGTTGCAAGAAAATTGTTTTGACATGATCATGCCATCGAGCCTACACTTCTGGTGCCAAGTCTTAACAATTTTCTTATCATCGGAAAACAGAGTGTGATCTAGTTGATGACGAGGTTGCCAAAACAAAGTTCATTGGAAAGGTAAGTATATTCTTGCACTTTTATCAACATTTGTTTAAATCGTAATAAGGTGAATCTCTTTTGTCTAAGTTTATGTTGAAATTCATTTTGGATTTGCATATTGATGTACAAGCGTATGTAAGAGTGGATGACCAAAAGTGTGTGTATCTTCTTAGTGGGCAGGATAGACACCTTTTTGTGATTGAAATAGTGAGAAACAAGGATGATAAGTGAATTCATTTAGTGTAGTTTGTTGTTTCAACATCAACTTTAATGGACACTAAATCTTTACTCGCGCAACTGCGCAGGTGTTTGTTTTTAGTTTAATATACATATATTTATTTTAGATCATTAGTGATATACATTTTTAATGTTAATCATATAATTAAATGTTTATATAACTATTTTAAATATAGTAATGTTAATAATGTTATAGTTTAAAACCATCAAATGTATTTATCGTTTTTATTATATATTATTTTATTGTATTTGTATTTAGTTATTGAAAAAATTAATATATGCATGAAACAACATATTGACTTATCAAATTTATGGTCAATTCTGACTCACCAACTTTCAAAGCCGAATTTTTTTTAGCAATATTTTTACGTTTATTTATTTTAGGTAACATATTATTATATATACAAAAGTCTAAGATATATAAGTTTTTATACATGTATTACATAGTTTGTGAATGTTAAGTCGTTCTGTTATCGCATTATATTTTAGCATAAATATTTTATATTTATGAAAATAAAATTATCTATTTATCAAATTAATATAAATTTATCATATTCAGTTCAATATAATAATTTTATTTTAACATGAATGGTTATTATTATAAAATAGATAAACATAAGATATAATTTTTAGTTTTCATATTATAAAATAGATAAACATAGTTCATTGCTAATTACAATTTACATAAACTTTTTGAAAATTATGATACTGTAAAAATATTTTTCAAATTTTGTTTTTAGAATTTTAAATATATATAAAAAATTTAAATAAAAATATCATAATTAAAATATTTATATAATTATTTTTAATGAAATACATGTTAATTTGTCTATATGTATTATATAGTTTGCTAATGTTAACATGTGTTACCAGCATATTATATTTTGAACCCAAATACTTATGAAATGAAATATAATAAATTTAACAATTTAATATATTTTTATCATATGTAGCTCAATTTAAGAAATTTCTCTTAATACGTTTGATTGTAATTATATAATAGATAAAATATGATAGAATTTATATTTTTCATTTTTATAAAATATATTAATGTATAACAATATTTCAAAACTAATTACAAAATTAGTTAAATTATTTACATATAATTTTTGAAAAACTAAGATCTTGTTAGAATCTTTTTAAAAGATTTGTTAGTGGTTTTTAAATATATTTATTTATATTTAAAATAAAAAGATATCAAAAGATATTATGATTAAAGTATTTCAAGATTATATATATTATTACTCTTAGTGAAATACATTTAATAAATTTTCTAATGACTGGTCTAACCTAAAAAAATCATAAATGAAGTGAAATGATGACTTCTATTTTAATATAATAGATGCTTGAATTTTGTGTATAAATTCTTCTTTTAATTTGTGTCCTAATGGATACCAGACTTATACTTAGGTTATTGGGTAAAACCTCACAAGCTTCATCTATACCATATCTTTCTAATGATGTTGTTTTTCTCGGTTCTCATTATGCTGATTCACAGGTGTATGAAATAAACAAGATTTTATTGTTTTATTTTTTAATGTTTATAAGGTGACTTCTCACATATATGCAGTGATTTTTTTTGTAAAATCATTGCAAATCTGCCTGAATTTACTTAAATTTTGCTAAGTTTTAGCTACAAACACAATCTCACGTAATTGAAAGGGTATAATTTCTTACTTAATTACATGTTAATTTGTCTATATGTATTATATAGTTTGCTAATGTTAACATGTGTTACCAGCATATTATATTTTGAACCCAAATACTTATGAAATGAAATATAATAAATTTAACAATTTAATATATTTTATCATATGTAGCTCAATTAAGAAATTTCTCTTAATACGCTTGATTGTAATTATATAATAGATAAAATATGATAGAATTTATATTTTTCATTTTTATAAAATATATTAATGTATAACAATATTTCAAAACTAATTACAAAATTAGTTAAATTATTTACATATAATTTTTGAAAAACTAAGATCTTGTTAGAATCTTTTTAAAAGATTTGTTAGTGGTTTTTAAATATATTTATTTATATTTAAAATAAAAAGATATCAAAAGATATTATGATTAAAGTATTTCAAGATTATATATATTATTACTCTTAGTGAAATACATTTAATAAATTTTCTAATGACTGGTCTAACCTAAAAAAATCATAAATGAAGTGAAATGATGACTTCTATTTTAATATAATAGATGCTTGAATTTTGTGTATAAATTCTTCTTTTAATTTGTGTCCTAATGGATACCAGACTTATACTTAGGTTATTGGGTAAAACCTCACAAGCTTCATCTATACCATATCTTTCTAATGATGTTGTTTTTCTCGGTTCTCATTATGCTGATTCACAGGTGTATGAAATAAACAAGATTTTATTGTTTTATTTTTTTAATGTTTATAAGGTGACTTCTCACATATACGCAGTGATTTTTTTTTTTGTAAAATCATTGCAAATCTGCCTGGAATTTACTTAAATTTTGCTAAGTTTTAGCTACAAACACAATCTCACGTAATTGAAAGGGTATAATTTCTTACGAATTCCAAGTAAATTTACTTGTAATTTGAAGCGAATATAGCGTGACCAATTAGTGTCGTATTTAACTTCTTCTCAAACTTACTACAAATCAGAGATAAATTTTATTTTGTTACCAACTTTTAGCGATGAATTGACAATTCTGCAAGCGCTACGCAAACTCTGTTTTGCTACGAAATTGAGATGAATCTACCTAGCAAAATGTATGTTTTCTTGTGGTGTTATAAATAACCATCTTTCATGTTTAATAGAAAATTTAATGTTCAAAAATCATAAAACAAAAAGAACTATAAATATTCATGTTCAAAAATCATAAAACAAAAAGAACTATAAATATTCACACCTATATAGGATTACGTTATCTCATATTATTTCCACAAAAAACAGTAGTATTTACGATAAAATTTTACTGTGGTTATTTTTTTATTTTTGATACAACTCTAATTTTTGTCATTATTATGTTTGCTACATCTTATAATGTTGACATTATAATTAATGATGTCTATGTACAAACGCATAAAAATAATAGTGATATGAACTCATGTGATATCATCATAAGATGTAGTAAGGGATAACAGAAAAGAAAGATTCAAATATTTTCAATAAAGAAAAACTTATTTCTTGTACTTACTATCGTGTTTGGTTAAAAAATATAAAAGAACTTAGTTCTATATATATATATATATATGTGTGTGTGTGATTATTTGTAGTTTTTTTTATGATTTAAAAAAAATTGCTATTAAACATGGAAAATAGTTATAGTAAGGAAATATTTAATTTTTTTTTTTACAAATCTCTATTGTTTAGGATTTAAAAGTAATCTACTATCAAATACACTTTTACAATTTCTTTTATTAAGAATAACAGAAAAGAAAGATTCAAATATTTTCAATAAAGAAAAACTTATTTCTTGTACTTACTATCGTGTTTGGTTAAAAAATATAAAAGAACTTAGTTCTATATATATATATATATATATATATATGTGTGTGTGTGATTATTTGTAGTTTTTTTTATGATTTAAAAAAAATTGCTATTAAACATGGAAAATAGTTATAGTAAGGAAATATTTAATTTTTTTTTTTACAAATCTCTATTGTTTAGGATTTAAAAGTAATCTACTATCAAATACACTTTTACAATTTCTTTTATTAAGAATAACAGAAAAGAAAGATTCAAATATTTTCAATAAAGAAAAACTTATTTCTTGTACTTACTATCGTGTTTGGTTAAAAAATATAAAAGAACTTAGTTCTATATATATATATGTGTGTGTGATTATTTGTAGTTTTTATGATTTAAAAAATTGCTATTAAACATGGAAAATAGTTATAGTAAGGAAATATTTAATTTTTTTTTTTACAAATCTCTATTGTTTAGGATTTAAAAGTAATCTACTATCAAATACACTTTTACAATTTCTTTTATTAAGAATAACAGAAAAAGAAATTAAATTACATAATATTTTACAATAATATTTTTCTTAAGATTTTATAAAAACAAATTTAACATCAAATAAAATTTCCAATACTATTTTAATTACTAATTTGACAATTTTTTAATTATTAATATTTTACATTTTTTTTGTTAATTAAATATTTATAATATTTCTTCAAAAAACAAAAATTTAGAAAAGGAAAATTACTATCAAATAAGTTTTACAATTCTCTTTTGGTTGAGATTTATTAAAATGAAACTAATAACTAATGACGAATAATTTTTTGAGATAATTATATTTATACAAGAAATTTAAACACATGTCACAATCTTAAAAATATTTATTGACATGTGTTACAATCATGTTAATTAGAAAATTTGAGAAACCAAATTTGATATAATAATATATATACGTAAAATAATATAATTAAAATGATATTAGAGTCGAATTATAATATTTAAGTAGTTTATATATATTGAAATTAACAAATTTTCCATATTTTATGAAAGTATATTTTAAAATAAAAATGTAAAAAGGTATTTCTGATAAATTAATTAATTTATATAGTTCTCTAGCATTATTTACTTTATAGAGTTTTACTATAGCTTTTCCTTGTTAATTTTTTCTTTCTTTTGGCAACAACCCTAAAAGGCAAGATGCAACAACCCTAAAAAATTGCCTTGTATATTTTGTAGGTTGTTTATTTGGAATCGGCTATGGTGGTGAATCCACCATCCATGAGAAGCGACGATCCTCCTCCGAATATCTCCGCTGCTCCGCGAGTTTTCAAACTCAACCTCTTCATTAATAAACGTATTGTCTATTCCAAACTGTTTTCTTCCATTCTTTTATGTGTTTGTGGCCTTATTGGCTATCTTCATGTTTATTTGATATCTGTCAGCTGACCCAAAAGTTTACTTGGACGAGGCTTGGATACTTCTAAAGCCAGCTCTCACAAGCATCTTACATGAAGAGGACCTAGACCGTTTCAGCTTCGCTTCGATTAACCATGTATCTTCTTGTTGTTTCCGGAACAACGCAGGAGAAGCCCTTTACAAACTAATTGTAGAGGAATGTGGGACATATATTTCCACAACCCTGGAGTCTTTGGCAGTGCATTGCAATGATGATGATCCATATCTTCTCTTGCTTCCCTTGGAGAAATTTTGGCTGGAGTTCGGTAAGAAATTTCGGCTCATCTGTAGCATTGCTGGTGTTGAAGGTCGGATATTTTATTTTGGAAGAAAATTGTGGAATTTGGGTTTTGAGCTTTTCCCCTCAAAGCTCTTTTTGGCCTCTCAAGTTCGTGACAAGGTTCAAACCAGCATTCTACTTCTCATTACTGATCAAAGGTACAAAACACTTTCCACCTAATTGTAAATGTAGGTGTTGGATATACTGACTCTCTTTTTTTTTTTTTTTTTTTGAATCTTTCTTTTCTCCTCTTCTCCAGACTAGGCAAGTCTGTTAACGTGAGTCTGCTAGAGAATCTTATTCTTATGCTTAATGGATCCGTTTTCCGCGAATTGCTCTTCTTAGAGAAGCCTTTTCTTGACTCCACTGCTGAGTTTTACGCCGCAGAGGCAAAACAAGTCCTGGAACAGTCTTCTGACCTTCCCCACTACTTGAAATATGTCCATGTACGTGCCTTTTCTTCTCTTTCTAATCTACATATGTAGGGTTGTTGTGTGAAATGTATCTTCCCCGGCCTGAATATAGCTCTCTAGCTACCTTGTTATTCTTCTTTTTGCAGCAAAGGCTTGGTGAGGAGAAGAAAAAATGCAAAAGCCTCCCTCTTTTCTCTACACTCGAGGATGAGCTGCTTGAAGTTGTCAACAGGGAACTCCTGGGGGTTCATGCTTGTGCCATTCTTGAAAAGGTTCTCTCCTCCTCCTCTTTCCTTTTCTCTCTCTAATGTGGGTTTTTGTTTTTGTTTGCAAAGTTTGTCTAAGTGCATGTGGTTGGTTGCAGGGTTTTGAGAAGCTAATGGATGATCGACACTTTGACGAACTTTCTAGGATGTATGATCTCTTCTCCCAGGCGGATTTAGTGGGTCATATCAACGATGCGCTCAGCTCCTACATTTGTAAAACTGGTGAGAAGATTCTAAAAGAAGAAGAAGGCTCGTCGTCGCTGGCTGAGCTCAAGGCTCGCGTTGATAAGATATGTTTTAGTTACTTTCTCGAAGATCCTTTGTTGGAGATGACTGCCCAGAAGTGTTTCGAACGTCTCGGAATGTCTGTCGTCCCTCCTATGCAGCCGGATTGTCTATTCCCCGAGGACATGTTAGAATTCGCAATCTCAATCCCTGTTCCGACAAGAAGTCGCCGCTGGTCTTAACAAGGGTGTTTTTATTATGTTGCTACAAATGATTTTAATTATGTTGCTTTTGCTTATACATTGGAGTTGCTACTATTGAATTTAGGCCATGTTGCTTTTGGATGTTTCTTTTAATTTATTATTATCATTATCATTATGAATTATTCTCCCCCATCATAGCCTTTTCTTCTCTTTCTAATCTACATATGTAGGGTTGGAAATATATCATGACCGTTTCTGCTTCGGTGAGATTGCACAGGCTGTTGATAAGACATGGTGGAATGCTTCATCAGGAGAAGCCCTTTCCAACCTGATTCTAGAGAAATGTGGGGAATATATTTCCACAACCCTGCAGTCTTTGGCAGCGCATTGCAATGATGATGATCCCTCTCTTCTCTTGCTTCTCTTGGAGAAATCTTGGCTGGAGTTTCCTAAGAAATTACGGTTTATCTGTAGCATTGCTGGAGTTGGTGGAAGAAAATTGTGGGATTTGGGTCTTGAGCTTTTACCCACAAAGCTCTTCTTGGCCTCTCAAGTTCGTGACAAGGTTCGAACCGTCATTCTACTTCTCATTACAGATCAAAGGTAACTTTGCCTATTGTCTACTTTCATGATTTTTAGGTGTTGGATATACTGACCGGCCGACTCTTTTTTTGGTCAGGTTAGGCAAGTCTGTTAACATGAGTCAGCTAGAGAATCTTACGGATATGTTTAATGGTGATCCTTTCCGAGAATTGCACTTCTTGGAGAAGCCTTTGCTTGACTCAACTGCTGAGTTTTACGCCGCAGAAGCAAAACAAGTCCTGGAACAATCTGACCTTCCCCAGTACTTGAAACATGTCGAGGTACCATTTCTTTGTGTGAATGTATTTTCCCCTGAGTAGCTAACCTTGTTCTTTTCTTTTTTTGGTGATTGTTGCAGCAAAGGATTGGTGAGGAGAAGAAAAACCATTTCTCTACATTCGAGGATGAGCTGCTTGAAGCTGTCAACAGGGAACTCCTGGGGATTCATGCTTGTGCTATTCTTGAAAAGGTTCTTTCCTTCTCTTTTTTTTATTGTGAGAAAAGTTGTCTAAGTACACGTGGTTGCAGGGTTTTGAAAAGTATGATCTGTTCTCCCAGGCGGATTTAGTGGGTCATATCAGCAATGCACTGAGCTCCTACATTTGTAAAACTGGAGAGAAGATTTTAAAGGAAGAAGGCTCGTCCCTGGCTGAGTTCAAGACTCACGTTTATAAGATATGGTTTACTTACTTTTCCGAAGATCCTTTGTTGGAGAAGACTGTCCAAAAGTGTTTTGAAGGTCTTGGAATGTTTGTCTCTCCTGACGTTTCTCCCTTGCTGGATCCATCCGCCGAGGAGTTGTTAGAACTAGGAAAAAGCTCAGGGCCTCTTCCGACGAGTCATTGGTGTTTTTAACAAGGGTGTTTGTTTATAAGTTCTCACTTTTTACTAGTCGCACTAAGTTATGTCAGTTGCTATAAATGATATAATTATGTTGCTTTTGCTTATAAATTGTGAAAAGAAACCAAGAGCCAACAAAATCAAAGGAGAAGTTGTTGGAGTGTTTAGACATTTCTTGTAAAATTTGTCTAGGTATAGACAATTGGGAATGGTTAGGCTAAAAGTCTAAATATGTGTGTGTAGTAGTTAGAAAAAAACTACTATTAAGTAGGTGTATGTGGTGTTGTAAGAATGTATCCAATTCAATAAGAAAAAAGAGTTGGAGAAAGTAGCAATGTAGACAACTTAATAAGAGAGTGAGTGTGTGCTTGTGTGTCATTGTACCACAAGTAAAGAAAGAGAGAGAGAGAGTGAGAACAAAACAGAGTACAAGTGAGAAGACAAGATGATGGAGCCGTAAGAGAAGAGTGAAGGTGAAGCCCAGATAAAAATGTCAACAAAAGGACGCCTAAGAATCAAAACTTTTGCTTTCTGATTGCTCCTCTGCTTCGTTATTGTGTATTACGAAAAAATGGATTTCTGTTGCTTCAGAACGCTTTGGGTTCTCTTGTTAACTTGATTGTAATGTTATATGTGTTGTTGAGATAAACATCATATATGAAATCGATGGATATTTAATTAAACCTAATTGATTAATTAAATTTCTAATCTCGGACTAAAAATTTATGGGACAAGAAAGATAACACAATGTACTACGAGTAACATTTCAACTTACAAACTTGCAACCATGTTTCCATCACTCTTTTTATCAACATTGGTGATTTCATTCAAAGTAAACTTAGTCCAACAGGTTCTAGTCCAAAAATACATCACAGTAATAAAAGGGAGAAACAACCAACACCAGTAGGCATCAGAAGGAAAAATTAAAAGAATGAAGCTCTAAAGAGCCAGAGTTGATGAGATTGCATAACACATGTCAACACTGCAAACATAGAGTATCAACAGGAACCAAGTGCAGCTTCATTCTCGGGTCAGGGTTTCTTGAAACCAAACATGTCCGTTACTATATGGTATTATGGTGTGTAAAAATATATTGTATGTTGTGTTTTTCTCAGATTTTCAAGCAGTAGAAAATTTGCTGGAAACCAAATTTCTGAACGACAATCTTCAACATAAACTTGCATTCATGTATATTGTAAGCTAATTCTTTCACATTGATATACATTGCTTTGATTTTGATTCATTCCTTACATCTTTTATGATCAAATACTTTTATATGTAGCTTTTTGATCAGATTTGTTTTCACTAAACTAATGTATATTGTATGGAATTGACGGTAATTCTCATAGCGGGATATACGCGATTCAACATACTACTATTGTTGCAAGAAAAATTGTTTTGACTTGATCATACCATCGAGCCTACAAGTCTTAACAGATTTCTTATCATGGGAAGACATGGTGTGATCGATCTAAGTGAATTGTGAGGTTGCAAAACAAAGTTGTGGGAAAGGTAAATTAATTCTTGCAATTTTATCAACATTTGTTTAAATCTTAATAATGTGCATCTCTTTTGTCTTTTAAATCTATGTTGAAAATCATTTTGGATTTGCAGATTGATGTACAAGCATATGGAAGAGTAGATGAAAATTAAACCCCAAAAGTGTGTCTATCTTATTAATGGGCAGGATAGACACCTTTTGGTGATTGAAGTAGTGAGAAACAAGGATGAGCCATGAGTTAATTTAATGTAGTATATTGTTTCAGCATCCAATTTAATGGACATGCTCAAATTTTGGGCATAACTTCTTCTTTTAATCTGTGTCCTAAAGGTTACCAAGACTTACACTTAGAAGATTGGGTAAAATCTCACAAGCTTCATCTATAATTTATCTCTACAAATATGTCATTTTTCTCGGCTCTCATTATGTTGATTCAAAAGTGTGTGAAACAAATAAGATTTTATTGTTTTTATTTTTTAATGTGTGACTGCAAATAATTTAGCTATGTAGTCCATATTTATGTTGAATTGTGTTCTTTTTTGTTTCTACACTCAAATGCAGTTTGTAAAAATGCATAAGAATACCCTAACTCTAGAAATGCTGCAGATATTTACTAATTCGGGTCCAGTAATCGACTTGTCTATAAGCATCAAACCTATAAGATTCCGGACTATAAGCATAATGACTGGTCTCCTAAGCCTAATTCTAAAATCTTATTTGCATCTGCAACTACCAAGCATGTATAATTACATTTATGTGTGGACTAAGTTAATTGTTCCTTTGACAATCTAATTGAGTTACTGAAATTGTTTTACATTTTAGGTTCTTCTGTCAACTAACAACTACCGACTAATTTAACTTCAAATCGGTTATAAGAAATTGGTTGAAGGAAAACATCTAAATGGGTATTAAATGGCATGTCTCGATGTTAGTCCCATAGGTGATAATGATTCCAGTAGTAGAGGTTTCCAAATCTAAACAGTATGCATTTTTGCTATTATCACCTCCAGAACTAGAGGTTTTAAGAGTTGAGCATTATTGAATTAATACTTAAGTGTGATCTTCTATGTGATTTTGAAGGTGTGTGACTTTGCTTAATCATTTCTCATATGCCATCAAATTAGTATTCTTATTGATTGATTTAGTCTTTTGATATTTTTTTTCTCAGGTATCATATTTGTTATGTGTCCTAGTAGATGAAATTCTTTCGAATTCAAGGTTTAATAGACAACTTCAAGAAAATGTCACCAAGAAATTGAAAAGTTTACATAAAATACTATGTAGATTTTTATCGTGTGGTTTGGCGCATGTCCTTCTATCAACTAAAGAAGCATCAAAGTTGATTTTCACCAAAGGTCTTAATTGTTTAGTGGGCCTAAATAACTTGCCCGAACATTGATGGATGTATGAAGTCCACCTCCAACAATATACAAACATATCGAATAAATTTGGTGATGTGTGTATACAACAATA
>CM028687.1:64150152-64225291 GCA_016771965.1 Brassica carinata | reverse complement strand
CATTCAATTATATATAAATACGTTTGTAACGTATACACATAAACATGTAGATACGTTCACATCTTGCATGCCGACATTCTCGAGGTCATATTTTTGATTGCACCGTCTCTGTGAGCAAGAAGAACGTTTCCAGTTTGGAGAAAGGAGACGAGAAGAACAACAAGAATGTCTCGGAGAACGCAATGCCAGCTTCAGATCCTGTGGCTGAGGTCGAGCGGAGTGAGAAAGCCAACTCTCGTTGACGTGTGTGACAAGGAATGCTACCATGTGACTATAGAAGTATTTGTTATGTTGTGGCTTTAATTTTTGTTTTTTTTTTTCTTATGGGTTTTGATGAATTAAAAGTTAAATCATAAACCAAAACAAAAGATCTCTCAGAAACAGGGGAGGGAGAAACAGAGCAAGAGCAGAGCACTGACAGAAAGTGATTAAATAAGAAACAGAGTTTTTTTGATTTATTTCATTTATCTGTAGCTACGATGAATCATCATCATCATCATCATCATCGTCATCATCATCATCATCATCATCATCACTATAAACCCCAATCTCTTCTTCTTCATCTTCTATACATTTAATCTCTTTAGCCACTGTATCACGTATCTGATGCTAATAAACAAACGGAATCTGAACAACTCTTTAAACTTTTGTCAATGAGAAAGATAACCTCCCGCTACGGTAAACTGCAACAAACAAACTGTTGCATGAGAATCACTCAAATGCTTAGAACATCAAAAACAACAGAGAAAATCCAAAAACTTTATTTCAAATTCGTTACTGATTAAAACAAGTAGCTTTGTCCGCCGATCAAATAATAGATATTCATGCTTTAAGTGTTTTTAGAAAGAAAAAACATGAAGCTTCAGACTTCAGAAGGAGTCTTGGTTGTCATTTGATCAACGGCATGAACAACGTTCTGAAGCTCCTCCCAAATGGCTTTGTAAACCATCCTTTGTCTGTTCACCGCAGATTGTCCCTCAAAAGCCGATGATACCACATTGATGCTACAGAAATATACATATACATTAATCAACACTGATGCTAAGTAACATAATCAATCTAATAGGAAAAGCAAAAGTAAGTTTCGCTGAGATGAGTATTTATCTGTTTCTGCTAATACAAGATTTCAAAATCTTAACACCAGGAGAGCACATGATGGACTAAGTTCTAAGTTCTAACTTAAACCCCAACTTTGATGACTCTACAAAGTACAGAGCAACTTAATCATCGACGTTCTTACCAAGCTATGAAGGAAAAATGGATCTTAAAGTGTAATATTTTTTTTCTATATCTAACAAACATCAATAAACACTGCTCTTAGTATACATCAACTGCAACTTCGGTTATGAGATTAACAACGAATGATACGGAAAGAACATGAGTTATGCACAGTACTTACCAAACATGGCGTCCATCTCCAGACATATCCTTGACAGAAACCGACTCTGCATTCAACTGTTCTTTGATCTACACATCAAAAAAACAACTCCATATGTGTTGACAAACCGAAAAAGAATCAAGCTTT
Organism: Brassica carinata; assembly: GCA_016771965.1. Taxonomy (NCBI): domain Eukaryota; kingdom Viridiplantae; phylum Streptophyta; class Magnoliopsida; order Brassicales; family Brassicaceae; genus Brassica; species Brassica carinata. The sequence continues at coordinate 64,223,766 of CM028687.1, read as the reverse complement.
ACTCACACTTACAAAAAAAAACATTCAACTGTTGCTAAGAATCCAATCAAATTCAGTTTAGATCTTCTGATCTAACCTTGGCATAATCACGAACAGAGATTTAAAAATCGAACCTTTAGCTCCATGGATTGCATAAGGGTTTGATCAATAGACCCAGCATCGTTGATCTGAGAGGATCTAGTAGTGAAACCACGGCTGCGAATGTCCACGACACCAAACCCAGAAACCCTAGAAACTCCTTTGCCGAAAATCGACGACGGCGGAGCAGTTTCTCCGCGAGACGAAACGGCGCTTAAACATCTCGAACCGGAGCCTCTCGCCGCGGCAGACGAGAGAGTTGATAGAAACGCGGAGAAGGGTCCCTTTGGAGATTGGAAAAGGAGATGAAGGCTCGCTCTTGTGGAGGAGAGAAGAACGTATGGACGAGTTGTCGCCACTAAGGTAGTCGCCATTGCTGAGCTTTCGGGGGAAGAGCAAAATGTTTTGGGGAAACATAAATGTTTGAGCAAATGGGCTTTATATGGGCTTTATTTGCTCGCTGAAGTTATATCGTAAATACATTTCATACTTATTAGATCGATACCATCTACTGTTACATTGGTTATTCTTACATCTCGTCACTTGTGTGGTGTGTCAATAGGAATATTTGATGTATGCACAATGTAAAATAAATGTATGATTTTGTGAATCGTTCGCAACGTTTTTTGTTATATCACTGACGAAAAAATAGATTATATGATCAAACAAGATGTCATGTAACACAATATAGTATTTCTGTACAAGTATGATATTTATATTAGCTTGAGAATTATTCCTACAAATTACAGAGTTATATATTATGCCTTGGACATTTATAAGTATAAATACTCATTATCCATGTCAACGATCCAAATTGTGGCGACATTATGACTACACTTAGAATGAATCAATATTAGTATTAAATATGTATATAAACATATTGTAAGGAAAAAAACAGCTAATAAAAGGTCAACGAAGGAAAAACCTATCTTCTTTGTGCGTCATCACAACACATTAGCTCTTAGAATGAATCAATATTAGTATTAAATATGTATATAAACATATTGTAAGGGAAAAAAACAGCTAATAGTATCTTCTTTGTGGCCTCATCACAACACATAAAAGGTCAACGAAGTTGCCCTATAAAATGTACCCATGCTTTCTCATAGTTTGCAACAATCACACTTTTAAGACGTTGATCATAAGACTCAAAAAGAAAAAATGGCAAAGAACTTCATCAACTCCATCTTCCTATCTGCTCTCCTGATCGTCTTGTTGGTTTCAAATGGTACTTTTGATTGATATATATCTTTTGTTTCCCTACAATGATTATCTATGATATTCCTATAAGATTAAACAAGATCATATGCATACTTTGTTTTCAACGTAGAAATTCTGACAAACGATTAACGAATGGTTTAAACAGGGTTACCGAAGGCAAAGGGCCAGCTATGTTTTGCAGAATATGGTGCAGAGAATGTCTGTGTTGTTCCTGAGCTGGATCTACAGTGTCAGTGTAACAATAGTTGCAAGGCAATCAATCCAACTTACACTGGGAAATGTGAACTGTTAGTGGAGATCGGGGTTTACTGTCACTGCTACGAACCTTGTCCTTAACCATGCACTGAATCATATATATAAAAGTATACTATCTCTATGTTTCTATTTATCTTTTGATGTGAGGTGTGTATATATGTGTGATCTATGTTTGTGTGTTAATACAATTCTACTGGTGTCAATAAATTTGCATCAGCACTGTTGTAGCTGATGACCAAACGATGTAAATTTTACTATTTTATGTGTGTTTTATTGATAATAACATGTGTGGATATTAAAGATCTGCAGTATAGTTATGGCTTTACTTTTATATCTTACATATATTTTAAAACATGTTATGGCTTCTCGCGGCAGCACATGAGAGAGTTGATAGAAACGAAGCGAAGGGTCTCTTTGGAGACTGGAAAAGGAGATGAAGGCTCGCTCTAGTGGAGGAGAGAAGAACGTATGGACGTGTTGTCGCCACTAAGGTAGTCGCCATATTGCTGAGCGTTGGGGAAAGAGCAAAATGTTTTGGGGAAACAATACAAAAGTTGACCAAAACAATACAAAAGTTGAGAATATGGGCTGGGCTACACACCACAGTAAAATTTAATTGGGCTTTTATCATATTTCATTTCATACCTATTGGAGCTAATAGCATCTTAACTCTTTATATTATCTTGTGTGGTGTTAATAGTAATATTTGGGTTTGGGGCGCAGAATTCATGTAAAATAAACGTATGATTCTAAGCAATTTTTAAAGGGATCTATGAATCGTTTATACACTGTGACTTGTTTTTCTATATCACCGACGAAAATAAAATATCATACAATCAGTTGATCCAAAATTTCAACACGTATACTATTATCCGTGGACCATGATATCTACAATAGCTTGAAAGTTATTCCGACAAATTATATAAATACTGACATCATTTCTAAGTATACACCAGATGATTATACGAGTACATACATGATTAGTTAATTATAATTAAGCAAGGTATAAAAAAGATCATAGCGTAAATGTTTTGGACTTTTTTTTCATAATTAAGCTAAATGTTCTTCTCTGTTAAAACAGCTATAATGGTCAACGTGAAATCACAATATACGGGTAAAATACGAAAATTCACGTAACTCTTTTGAAACTCATCACTAGAAAACGTTAACGATTAAAAAGGAAAAAAGGAAAAACAATTCCGATGACAATCATGTACAAATATTTATTGACGTTATCTTACAAAATACCTGAACTATTTCTACCACGTTCATAAAAGTTGTTTATCTGTTTTCTTGTCCAATTCCGCGTGTTCAATCAAGTAAGCGGCATGTGACTTTGTGGGGTTTGCATCAGTAGTTGCTGTATGAATCCGACAAACACACCATTTTCGATTCAAACAGTATGAAAAATTTAAGAAATAGATTTAAATTCGCGTAAGAGAAATCAACATAGAAATCAAATGGAAAAATAACATCAAAAGAATTTATTAAAGATTATATACATGTATTCAAGTGTAAATAAATCTGAATCGATAAGTGCTGTATGAAATGTTTAATGTGTAAAATGGGAGAAGATCCATTTTCTCATAAGGAGGATCTCCTTATTTATATAGAAAGATGAAGCTCAGGACTTCCGATATGGCTGGTTGATATGCAATGGGCCGAAGAGGATGTAAATCCACCCAACAGTAAGTCCCCAAGTTCGTGAGAGAGATGGAATCGATCTCTGCGAAGTTTACGAATAGGGTTTATTAGACAATGAACTAGACACATTCATGCCTATGGTTTAAGCGAGTTTATTTCGAACTTATGCCTAATAAGAAGCGAGTTTGCTTTAAACTCGTGCTTAGCGAAAGCGAGTTTACTTGACTCATGCTAAGACATAGGCGAAGTTTACCGAGTTCTTACCAAGCTATGAAGGAAAATGGATCTTAAAGTGTAATATTTTTTTCTATATCTAACAAACATCAATAAACACTGCTCTTAGTATACATCAACTGCAACTTCGGTTATGAGATTAACAACGAATGATACGGAAAGAACATGAGTTATGCACAGTACTTACCAAACATGGCGTCCATCTCCAGACATATCCTTGACAGAAACCGACTCTGCATTCAACTGTTCTTTGATCTACACATCAAAAACAACAGAGAAAATCCAAAACTTTATTTCAAATTCGTTACTGATTAAAACAAGTAGCTTTGTCCGCCGATCAAATAATAGATATTCATGCTTTAAGTGTTTTTAGAAAGAAAAAACATGAAGCTTCAGACTTCAGAAGGAGTCTTGGTTGTCATTTGATCAACGGCATGAACAACGTTCTGAAGCTCCTCCCAAATGGCTTTGTAAACCATCCTTTGTCTGTTCACCGCAGATTGTCCCTCAAAAGCCGATGATACCACATTGATGCTACAGAAATATACATATACATTAATCAACACTGATGCTAAGTAACATAATCAATCTAATAGGAAAAGCAAAAGTAAGTTTCTTGCTGAGTATTTATCTGTTTCTGCTAATACAAGATTTCAAAATCTTAACACCAGGAGAGCACATGATGGACTAAGTTCTAAGTTCTAACTTAAACCCCAACTTTGATGACTCTACAAAGTACAGAGCAACTTAATCATCGACGTTCTTACCAAGCTATGAAGGAAAAATGGATCTTAAAGTGTAATATTTTTTTTCTATATCTAACAAACATCAATAAACACTGCTCTTAGTATACATCAACTGCAACTTCGGTTATGAGATTAACAACGAATGATACGGAAAGAACATGAGTTATGCACAGTACTTACCAAACATGGCGTCCATCTCCAGACATATCCTTGACAGAAACCGACTCTGCATTCAACTGTTCTTTGATCTACACATCAAAAACAACAGAGAAAATCCAAAACTTTATTTCAAATTCGTTACTGATTAAAACAAGTAGCTTTGTCCGCCGATCAAATAATAGATATTCATGCTTTAAGTGTTTTTAGAAAGAAAAACATGAAGCTTCAGACTTCAGAAGGAGTCTTGGTTGTCATTTGATCAACGGCATGAACAACGTTCTGAAGCTCCTCCCAAATGGCTTTGTAAACCATCCTTTGTCTGTTCACCGCAGATTGTCCCTCAAAAGCCGATGATACCACATTGATGCTACAGAAATATACATATACATTAATCAACACTGATGCTAAGTAACATAATCAATCTAATAGGAAAAGCAAAAGTAAGTTTCTTGCTGAGTATTTATCTGTTTCTGCTAATACAAGATTTCAAAATCTTAACACCAGGAGAGCACATGATGGACTAAGTTCTAAGTTCTAACTTAAACCCCAACTTTGATGACTCTACAAAGTACAGAGCAACTTAATCATCGACGTTCTTACCAAGCTATGAAGGAAAATGGATCTTAAAGTGTAATATTTTTTCTATATCTAACAAACATCAATAAACACTGCTCTTAGTATACATCAACTGCAACTTCGGTTATGAGATTAACAACGAATGATACGGAAATAACATGAGTTACGCAGAGTACTTACCAAACATGGCGTCCATCTCCAGACATATCCTTGACAGAAACTGACTCTGCATTTAACTGTTCTTTGATCTGCACAGCAAAAATAACTCCATATGTGTTGACAAACCGAAAAAGAATCAAGCTTTACTCACACTTACAAAAAACATTCAACTGTTGCTAAGTATCCAATCAAATTCAATTTATCTTTGATTTAACCTTGGCATAATCACGAACAGAGATTTAAAAATCGAACCTTTAGCTCCATGGATTGCATAAGGGTATGATCAATAGACCCAGCATCAGAAAATTATACGAGTAGACATGATTAGTTAGTTAATTAAGCAAGATATATAAAAAGATCATGGTGTAAAAGTTTTGGAATTTTTTTCACAAGCTAAATATTCGAATATGTTAAAACCGCTAGCTGTAATGGTCAACGTGAAATCACAACATACGGCTAAAATACGAAAATTCTCTTGAACTTTTTTTTTTGCTTGAGCTGAGTTTTTTTCTTCTATATGCTTCTTGTGCTTTTATTCTCATTCTTTTTGTAATAGGTGGTTCATTTTGTAACTCTTTTGAAGCTCATCAGTAGAAAACGTTAATCTCAGTTAAACAAAAAAAAAAAAAGAACAATTCCAATAATAGTGAGTACAAATATTTCTTGACGTTATCTTACAAGATGGTTGAACTATTTCTACCTCATCATAAAGTTGTTATCTGTTTTTTTTTTATCTATTTCATATCGCTGTTCAGTCAAGTAATTGGCATGTGACTTTGTGGGGTTTGCATCCGTCTAGTTATTATTATAGATGATACAACGATCATAGAACACATATCTTCTATGTGTTTTGCTTCTGTGACTATGTGGGGTTTGCATCCGTCTAGTTATTATTATAGATGATACAACGATCATAGAACACATATCTTCTATGTGTTTTGCTTCTGTGACTATGTGGGGTTTGCATCCGTCTAGTTATTATTATAGATGATACAACGATCATAGAACACATATCTTCTATGTGTTTTGCTTCTGTGACTATGTGGGGTTTGCACACTGCCTAATGATAATCATAGATGATAGAAGGACCATACAACAAATATCTTGTGTGTTTTTTATCGCTTCTTACTGGTTATAATCGTAGTACGACTGGACATGGTGGTGGTCCAAAAATATAATAGTGTGTGAGATCATGAGTCGAGGAAGGCCAAACACCCAAACGTCCGATCTTCTAGCTTCTCAAGTTCTGGGAGTTGGGCTTATAGACGAGTCCTTCGTACATGGAGAAAACAAGGACCCGAATCCTCGACACCTCTCCGTTACTCGGCGGTGATGTCCCAAGCGAATCCATAGGATTATAACTCCCGACGAGGAGAGCCCATCACTCGCCAGTGTCGATGGAGCGGAAGGTCGAGGGGCCGAGGGGGACGGGGCGAGGGGCGGGGGAGGAGAAGCGAGAGGCCAAGTTATCCAAATGGTGGCTCGGGTGATATCACGAACGGAGAAATGAATTGACCGGGGCGAATCGGAGAGAGAGAGCGAGGAGGTTATCGCCTCCGCCCGGACGGATAGGCCGATTTGGGCGTGGCGTCTCCGGTGAGGGTTCGATTGAGGTGAAGAAAAACCGGCCTTGGCGGACTTTAGGGACAGCGAGGGTCGCGGCGGCGTGGGAGCATGGCTGAGGATTGAAAGAAGAAGAAGAGAATCTAGGTTTTTTTTTACCCTAGATCTAGGGTTTTCCCAAGTTTGATATGCTGTGAACATTGTTCTCTTTGCCCCCTCCTTCTAGCGCCAACTGTTTGAACCGAAAATGGTGTGTTTGTCGGATTCATACAATGAAAAATTTAAGAAATAGATTTCTTAAATTCTTGAGGCTAAAGAGAAATCAACATAGAAATCAAATGGAAAAATAACATCAAAAAGAATTTATTGATTAAAGATTATATACATGTATCATTACAAGTGTAAATAAATCTAAGAATCAATAAGCTCTTTGTATGAAGTGTTTAATGTGTAAAATGAGAGAAGATCCCTTTTCTCATAAGGAAGATCTCCTTATTTATAGAAAGATGAAGCCTAAGACTTCCTAGCAATATGAGCCTAGTTAAATGTGTAATGGGCTTTGAGGAGGATGTAAATCTACCCCCAACAGTTGTTAGTATTATAGATGATACAACGATCATAGAACACATATCTTCTATGTGTTTTGCTTCTGTGACTATGTGGGGTTTGCACACTGCCTAATGATAATCATAGATGATAGAAGGACCATACAACAAATATCTTGTGTGTTTTTTATCGCTTCTTACTGGTTATAATTGTGAAACATGTCGTCAGCATCGTACATTTTGTCGTGATGGGTTTTAAAACATGTGAAACTCTTATTTAAACAAAAATCATACAGAAACACACACACACTCAACGTTTATTGTGGAATAGTTGTGTCGAAATTGTTTAACTGTTTTGTTCATCAAACTGAATTTTATTTCAAAGCTTACATAAACCTGAATAGTGCTAACGAATTTTAGAATAAGTCCAAATTATCTAGCGGAGATCTTCCCAACTTTTTTAAAAAAGTAATCCTGAGGAACCTGGTTACAAACTAAATTTCATTTTTCATACTTCATTAACTGAACAATTCGAAAAGACATACTAAATCCACCAAAAAAAAGAAGCAAAGAAAAAACTCCAATAGAAAACTGTATATTGGATATCCTCTTAATCTTGTAAAACGTGAAATACAAATTTGTAACGTTTACTTATTTTAGTCAAACATATGCAACATAATGTTTAGGATAATCTAATGTTAACTGACTTCGAGAGAGAGAGAGAACAATATTGCATGTGAAACACGGAAATATGAAATGTACACTATGTTGTCTATTACTTCCTTAAGCAACTCTTCCAAAACTATATGATACCACAGCCCTTGGAGCATCAGCAACGAGCTGAGCTCTTCCCATGATCTCTGCTGAATATAATAACAAAACCAGTGTTTAAAACAAATAAAACTTAAATAAAAATATACTTTATCCATTCAATGCATGACAACACATCAGAAGAGCACCACACATCCCTTGTAACATTTCTCGGTAACCCGACGATTCTCTTCTCTCACCTCTTCTTTTCTATTTATTTTCTTTTAAATGATGAGAAACGTTGGTAAGAGTTCACCGCTGCGGGTGCTCTAAAAAGAACAACAACAACATCATTACATGTAGTAGTGGTATTAAATTACGTGCTACGGGGTTGTCGTAACGTACCTCAATGCAAACAATGCATCCCTGATTCTGTAAACGAAAGTGTAACGACGCCGATACAATTTCATTGAAACTGTAACAACGTCAAACGTCATGACTACACACACTCAACGTTTATTGTGGAATAGTTGTGTCGAAATTGTTTAACTGTTTTGTTCATCAAACTGAATTTTATTTCAAAGCTTACATAAACCTGAATAGTGCTAACGAATTTTAGAATAAGTCCAAATTATCTAGCGGAGATCTTCCCAACTTTTTAAAAAGTAATCCTGAGGAACCTGGTTACAAACTAAATTTCATTTTTCATACTTCATTAACTGAACAATTCGAAAAGACATACTAAATCCACCAAAAAAAAGAAGCAAAGAAAAAACTCCAATAGAAAACTGTATATTGGATATCCTCTTAATCTTGTAAAACGTGAAATACAAATTTGTAACGTTTACTTATTTTAGTCAAACATATGCAACATAATGTTTAGGGATAATCTAATGTTAACTGACTTCAGGAGAGAGAGAGAGAGAGAGAGAGAGAGAGAGAGAGAGAGAGAGAGAGAGAGAGAGAGAGAGAGAGAGAGAGAGAGAGAGAGAGAGAGAGAGAGAGAGAGAGAGAGAGAGAGAGAGAGAGAGAGAGAGAGAGAGAGAGAGAGAGAGAGAGAGAGAGAGAGAGAGAGAGAGAGAGAGAGAGAGAGAGAGAGAACAATATTGCATGTGAAACACGGAAATATGAAATGTACACTATGTTGTCTATTACTTCCTTAAGCAAGATATAGACCTCGTGATAACAATATTGCATGTGAAACACTGAAATATGATATGTACAGTATGTTGTCTATTACTTCCTTAAGCAACTCTTCCAAAACTATATGATACCACAGCCCTTGGAGCATCAGCAACGAGCTGAGCTCTTCCCATGATCTCTGCTGAATATAATAACAAAACCAGTGTTTAAAACAAATAAAACTTAAATAAAAATATACTTTATCCATTCAATGCATGACAACACATCAGAAGAGCACCACACATCCCTTGTAACATTTCTCGGTAACCCGACGATTCTCTTCTCTCACCTCTTCTTTTTCTATTTATTTTCTTTTTAAATGATGAGAAACGTTGGTAAGAGTTCACCGCTGCGGGTGCTCTAAAAAAAGAACAACAACAACATCATTACATGTAGTAGTGGTATTAAATTACGTGCTACGGGGTTGTCGTAACGTACATCAATGCAAACAATGCATTCGTGATTCTGTAGATGAAACTGCAACGACGTCAAGACAATTTCACAGAAACTGTAACAACATCAAGACTAGGTTTTTGAAAGAACAATCTCTGGGTTTTCTCGAAATTTGTAGCTGACAATCGACTGATAAATATGCTCCTTAATAAATTTGCCGCTCAGTCTTAACATCGCATCTACGGTGGTTCACTTTCAGTAACTGGTTACAGTTCCTTATTTATGAAGATTTTCCATGAAAATGATGATGTCAGTAAACCTAAAGTGCTCTCATTAACACCGTTCATTGAATTCCAATACGGACATCATCATTAAGTGGAGTAAAACAAACTTGCTAAATGGGACAAATTTAACTATTATGGGACAAAACAGACGTACTATATTAGATAAATTTAAGTTTAGTTGTCGCTCTAATTGCATTGATATATCACTATAGGAATCGACCGATAACAATGAAATTGGTGATGTGATATACTGTGTATAGGCTTATTTGATTAAATTATTATAGTCCTCAAAATTTAAAGACCGATTTTAATCGTACAAAGTTAATACTTACCAGTTTTAACCAATTATTTATAATTTCTTCGGATAATACTGTATTAGTAGATAAAGCTGGTTTGGATAATTTAATATATACGCACTTCAACCTGCTGTACAATTTTTTTTACAAAATTGTTGAATGAGTCTTTTTAGCCGGCCCTCACTCCATTTAAGACCAGGTCTAGTCAGTTCAATCTGCTGTATACTCCATATTTTAATCAGTTTCCTTATATGTCCCCAGTTATAATTTATGTATTTTGGTTCATAATGGTTGCTTTTAGTTTCACCGAACGAAAATATATGTGTTGCTGAACTACCAATCTTTTAGGAAAGTGGCTGCGAATTACTCTAACAACACTGCAGTAACATCCCGTATACGTTTGAAGTCCATATATGTATATACTACATGCATAAGCCATGTTCAAACAAGTTCGATAAACTCTAAGCCGGGTTTAGTCATTGCGTAGTTGCGTGGATGTTAGGAATGCTTCCATATAAAACACATTAAGCTGCATACAAATGACTTTAATCTCTAAGAACCGTCAAAAGTTTTAAAAGTAGAAATATATATAAGCCGGGTTTAGTCATTGGGTAATTCTTACCAAATCTCCCTTTTTTTAATTGATCCATAGGGTTGGTATTATAATTTTAAAGAAGAAATTATTACGATGTCTTTGACTGTGTTTTTGTTCTCTTGGCACAACCGCATAAAATATTTGCATTGACCTATAATTTTTTTTAAATGTTATATGGATCGTAAGACTTTTAAATCACCAATTTTTATTGCAATTAAGTTTAAAATGTTTATGCCCAGTATTCATCACCACCTCTCTGAATAATTTTTAATTTCCCAATTCTTGCATTCGTTATTGATATTATGTATTAATATAACACGTTATGAATCCAATCACTCTTCTTCTTTTTTTGCCAAATTGTGAATCTCATATATGAAATTCACAATTTGGCAAAAAAAAGTGTTCATTTCCATTTTGTGTTGCCTCTTCATTGCTAACCGTCACAAACAAGACAAGTTTTAAGATTCTTTTTAAACGACCACTCAAGCAACTAGGAACAATATTTTAATTTATATAGCTACATTTATTTTTCGCTCACTCATTTCAAAAAAATATGTTATCTTTTTTCGTGTATATCTAATGAATGTTAGTTAATCAGAGTTGTCAAAAGACGATTGATGTCTTGAGTATTTGCATAATTTTCATATTAGTTTTAGCTCTTGTTTTATCTTTAGAATCCATATAGAATGCATATAGGTTGCATTTGCATTGCATTTGTCCTTATCAAGTATTGGAGATGCTAGTTGGTGATTTTGGAGACATTAGAGATGATTTTGGAGCAAAAGATAATTCATGTTCGAAACTTCACCACTTAAGTGTCCCGGTGAGACGTCCGCTGAGAGCCTTGCGCCAAGACCGCTGCAAGTCGTTCAAAATCACGAGAAAATAGATGCTCCTTCGGCCTCGTTCCGCGTCATGAGAGGCGGCGCCAGGATGGAAGCTCTCCCACGGCTAAGTGTCAGCAGCCTGGTGTCTGGCACGGTGGTCTCATCTGTCGTCGGCTGCGGCCTGCTGGCTGGCTTTTTATTCAGCCAAAGACATTTGATGTTTGAATTGTGATAGCAAATGAACATTTATCTAGACATAGAGTTTGTTTAAGATTGTGTCTAGGCTTAAGATTGATAGTTTGATTGTTTATTCGCCATCTTTAGTTCGAAACCTGATGACGATTTAAAAGTGTTAGTTTTAACATATTCAAATTCGTTAGTTATGGAAAAGGAATTAAATTGCAGATCATGTTTGATTAAGTAACAAACTGTGCAATTAGGTATGAACAGACTTGTTGGTCGATCAGACAAATGCCAAATTTTGATAATGCCAATTAATATTCGATCATGGGTCAGTTTCCTTGTAAGTACATAGTACTATTTAGTTAGTAATTAACTAATGTGATTAAATTCTTTAAAACACTCATAATTACACGTCAATATTATTTTACTCATTAAGATTTTCCTCCATCTACCACTATAAATAAGAGATGTTATATCACCACCATGTCTCAAACCATGGAGCTGAAAATCCCTCCACCAGTAACCTCCGGCTCACTCACCTTCAAGGTGAACCGACGGGAGCCAGAGTTAGTATCCCCGGCCAAGCCAACACCGAGAGAGCTCAAACTCCTCTCCGACATTGACGACCAAGAAGGACTAAGATTCCACATTCCATCTATCTTTTTCTACAGACACAACCCTAGTGCTTACTCTGATCCGGTCGCAGTGATTCGGAGAGCCCTGGCCCAGACGCTGGTCTACTACTACCCATTGGCCGGTAGGCTCCGAGAAGGACCGAACCGGAAACTCGCAGTAGACTGTACAGGCCAAGGCGTCTTATTCATAGAGGCAGATGCTGACGTTACACTAGCTGAGTTTGAAGAGAAGGATGCGCTTCGTCCTCCTTTCCCTTGCTTTGAAGAACTTCTTTTTGACGTAGAAGGTTCAAGTGAGGTTCTCAACGCGCCTTTGATTCTTATCCAGGTTAGTTTCACATTATAGTTAGTATTAAACTTTCAAGTTAACAAAAAGTTTTAAATTTTGTTGGAAGAAGTTAGTACTGTTTCATAATATAATTGTTATTTTGTTTCGAAAAATTTATCATTTTCACATATCAGTACAATTTTATATTTATTGAACACTGTGTAATCAATAAAATTTACAAACATTTCTATAATTAATTGAGTTATATTTAATAAATATATTAAATGATGTCTTTTTGAAATACAATGTTTAATATAAAAGTACAATGATTTTTTTTGTAATCCTGTGCTTATACTCAAAATAACATATTATGAAACAAAAATAGAACCCAGCTAAAAAAATGATTTTTTTCAAATAAAATACGAGAATATTTGGAACGGGTCTTGTGATCGAGTGGCAGTGGATGGGCATAGGACACTAATATGTTTCAGGTTCGATTCTCCTGCTACGTGAAATTAAGTTATATTGTTCCATGCCGAATGAATCCATCCGCAGGATCTTAAAAAAAAACCGTGAGAGTATTTGGCTGTAGAAAAAGAGAAATATTTGTTTTCAGGAGTGATATAGACTTATAGTACACCTAAATATTACCTAGTATCAATAAAAGAGAATAAAATAAAAATACATTTATGGGTGATGTTAATTTCTTGCAGGTCACGCGTCTGAAATGTGGCGGGTTTATCTTCGCCATCCGTCTTAACCACGTAATGGCCGACGCGGGAGGTCTCTCACTCTTCATAAAAACGATTGGCGAGTTCGCACGTGGACGTCACGCTCCAACGATCCCTCCGACATGGGAACGTCACCTTCTAAGCGCCAGAGTCCCGCCACGTGTGACACAAACGCACCACGAGTACGACGAACCGGCTACGGCAGAGACGGAACCCGCCACTGGAGACGGGGACGACACTCTGGTCAGCAAGTCGTTCTTCTTCGCCGGCGCAGAGATGTCAGCCATACGGAGGCTCCTCCCACCGGATATCGCCAACAGCAGCAGCCGTTTAGAAACGCTGACGGCGTTCCTGTGGCGTCATCGCACCGTCGCTCTACGACCCGACCCGAACAAGGAGATGCGAGTCATATTCATCGTCAACGCGCGTCCCAAGCTCACAAACCCAACGCTACCTCGAGGATACTACGGAAACGCGTTTGCGTTCCCAGTCGCAGTCTCAACGGCTAGAGACCTAGCGGAGAAGCCGTTAGAGTTCGCTCTGAGACTAGTGAAGGAGGCGAAAGCGAGCGTGACTGAGGAGTACATGCGGTCGCTTGCGGATCTGATGGTGACAAAGGGGAGACCAAAGTTCTCGACGGACGGAGCCTACTTGATATCTGACGTGAGAAACTTTGCGGATATCGATCTCGGAGTTTGGGGTAAACCGGTTTACGGAGGAATCGGTAAGGCCGGAGTTTTGGACTCTCTCGGGTCTAGCTTCTACGTTTCGGTTGAGAACGGGAAAGGTGAGAGAGGGATTCTTGTACCGGTTTGTTTGCCGGAGAAGGCGATGCAGAGGTTCGTGGAAGAGCTCGACGGTGTGTTTGATGGTCAATCTGTTGTCTCCAATGGAGGAAACAACAGCAATCGTAAACTGATAGTGTCTTGTCTTTAAAATTGTATAAATATAGTTAAAAAAAAATTGTGGCTCATGTCTTTTGCTTTAGTTCTAAGATTTTTTTTTTTTACAAATTGTTATATTTTCAGTTTTTTTTTTGTTGCTTTAAGTCCACCATCACGGTATAAGTACTCATGCCGATGACAAATACATCATGGTTGTATGGAACACATATAGTATGTTGTCAGGAGGAGGAAAACTAGAAGTAGAGAAAAAAAAAGAAAAAAGTTTCTCAGCTACATGATGTTTACTGTAATATGGTGAAAATCATCCAGAATATAGAAATGTATCGAAAACTACATGATGTATATGATAATTCATGCCACATATACGATGTAAATGTGGTTATGTTGCCAACATCACAATTGGTGTTAATTGATTTTAAAGAAACTAAACAGGGTCAATCTGTAATTAACAAACTTACAACTGATTAAATCAAAACCCGACCCGACCCAATACGTAAACCCGATCCGTCATATATTTCCCTTTCCCCAAATCGATTTTCTTAGGGTTCCAGACCGAGAACCTGATTTCGAAAACGAGAGAGAGATTGAGAGAGAAATCGAAACAGAGAGAGATTGAGAGAGATTTCAGAGACATAGAGATTTCAGAGAGACGGAGAAAGGGAGTCGTGATAGGGTTTGGTGAAATCGAATCCGGATGAGCTAAACGAAGAAATTGGCCGACGATGAGGTAAGAACTTTATGAGATTCATCAGTTGCTTGTTTATTTCGATTATTGAAATCAATCGATGTCTAATCCCCATTTTTGTTACAGTGATTCAGTATCGGCGAAGATTAACTGTTTCCACTCGGGTGTGTTCACAAATGGTGATGATGGGAAGCTAAATTATGTTGATGGTCTGTTGGAGCAGTTCGAAGTCGATAGTGATGGAACCTATGAAGAAGTTTTCAAGATCATTGGTCAGATAGTTAGTGTGGAGAGAATGTGGTACAAGTTACCATACGAGGATATTTCAGATAAGAAAGAGTTGCTTGAAAATGGAGAGAAAAACAAAAAGAGGATGACTTCTAATGGTCGTTATTATGGGGAGCTTGATGTCTTCATAGAAAAACCTGAAACTGCTGTTCTTAGTGTTGATGGTGCTGTGGGTGATGCAGAGACTGAGCACGCAGCTGTTGATGGTGACGAGTTTGATGCTGAGCAACAAGATGACGAGGATGATGGTGATCATGAAGCAGAAGAGAGTGAAGATGAGTATCAAACGAGTGATGAATCTAATAATGAACACGATATTGACAGAAATTTTGAAGAGGATCTTGAGATGTTTAGGGATGAGAACTATGAAGATGAGATTCTAGACGAGGATGAGGTATATCATGACACGGAGCAGTCATCTGATGATGAAGAGGAACAAGCTGAGAGGATGGCTAATAGGGGTAAATTAGATGGCGTTTTCAGTCTTCGGCAGACCATAATATGAGCTGCAATAAATTTCTAGTCATCAAACTATCACATGACTAAGCATTTATAACTATCTCTGGGGAACTAAAAGAGTATCACACCATAGAATAGAAAATCAATTTGCGGAAAAGAGACCAAAAGTATGCACAACATTAAGTAATAGACTTTCAGAAAAGCAACATGGACTTCAAAACCAGAAGCAGATAGAAATACTAAGCGGTCAATTTTGAAAAGAGAAAAAAAAAAAATTGTATATTACCATGCATGTCTGCTTCCTTCATCTTCTCTTTGATTTGCTTTGAAAGTTTGAGAATTTCAGGTGACTGCGGTAATAAAACAACGAAATGATGAGGAAAAGCCCTGAGTTAGAAACAAATAAATTAAAACATAGATGATGATGAATTGATGATGACCTGAGTAATTTCGGTTACTGAAATAGCAATCGCAGCTTTGGCATCCTCTTCCTGAAGACGCTTAAGAGCCCTACCAATCTTCCTATCACACTCAACGATAAGCCTGTCTATGGCGTCTTCCAGTTCCCTATCGTAGTTGTCAATACCTTTTGCCTTTGCTTCTTTATATCTAAAGATGGAGTTAAATCAACACAGCAATACAATGAAAGAAGTAAAGTGAACTGGTATGCATCTTAGCCAAGCTCCATACTTTTAAAAAGGATACTCTTTTCTCAGCTGCAAAGACTGCACCTTTGGGCAAGGACCCATATCCATTTTCTGATAATAATAACAAAAACAATGTCAAAGACTACTCATAATCCACATATCAGTGAGCTCAACACAGGTTACGATTAGCTCCCATGAGCACATCCAGCTGCTTTCTCATGGCGTCCATCTCTGATTATCTCTCTGACTCACCGAATCGATTCTTCTCTTAGGACAGAGCGATTGGGTTTCGATTCTGTGTGGTAAGTTTTTTTTTTGGTAATTATTCAGTGAGTGACTGAGTCTATCAATGATAGTCCCTTAAGATTAACTAATTTTGAGATTCCTCCCTCCCTCTTTAAATAGCAGTGGGTTTTATTGTCACCTTTTAAACGTATAGAGGTTCTTGCCAAACAAATGAACTTGAAAGTCGGTATTTACAATAATGCTATTATTACTTAGAAAAAGGGCTTATTTGCTGAATAACCAAAAAAAAAGAAAAATTAGATTTTTAAAGAGAGAATAGAGAGAGATAGGAAGAGAAATAAGGAGAAAGAGAGTGTTTTTGGTTAGATAGTGGGTTTGGATATTTTTTTATGGTTATAGGGTGCAATTTCTCTTAAAAAGCCCAACAAGGTTTGTTTGTTTTTTTTTTTTTTTTCTGAATTGTAAATATTATTAACTGAATTTGCCCAAAAAAAAATATTATTAACTGAATAGAAATTGAATTATAGGTTGCTCTAAAGCTGATCTAATCCTAAAGGCTACCAAAAAAAAGTAAAAAAATTTATAGCATCAAGGAAAGATCTAAGGGATATTGCAACAACAAACTTACAACTAAGGGTCTCTTCGGGACATCCGATAAAATTGGAACGATATACAGAAGATTAGTATGGCCCCTGCACAGGGATGACAGACATAAATCGAGAAATGGTCCAAATTTTTAAAGTTTGTGTGTTTGGAAGTTATATATTAAAATTAAAAAGAATAAATTTTGAAAAAAAAACTTACAACTAAGGTTAAACAACAAGTATCAACTAAACCTTTTGTTGATCGCAACCGGCTGAGAAGAGGAGTTGGCTAAGCGGGAACAAGGTTTGTTTTCGCCACTCCAATGGACCCAAAAATGGCGGAAGGAGAAATATTTTTTACAAGGGTTCATTGGCGAATCTAGGTGGAGTAGAAAGGGTGCAGTTGCCCCCAGTCAAAAAAATACAATTTTGTTTAAATGCACCAAAATTTATATGTATATTGCAGCATAGTTGGTATAAAACTACTATTTGCACCAAATGAACCAAAGATTTGCCTTTTTTCACTCGTTATATTTTCTAGATCCGTCACTGCAGGGGGCAAATTGAGGATACAAGTGTTTTATAAGGATCAGTAAACAAAATTAATTATATGTTTCTACAGAAAATTAATTATATGTTTCTATAGAATATTTTTGGTTACGATCAAATTTGATTATTGACTTTTAGATCACACTTGTTATTTACAGTAGAAAGAGGCCGAGTTTGTGCTGGGCTAAAAATTGGATTAGATATAATTTGTGACTTGTGAGCTATACTTAGGGGACAGGGGAACGTAACTTGGCTTGCACTCTCCCACTCACCAAATCTTCTAACTAATTTCAATTTAAAAAACTATTGTTATCATTATACAGATGTAGTCAACAAAGTAAGTAAGTGGGAAAGAGATTAGGACAGTAGAATGAATGAGAGAGTCATGAAGCTTAAGGAATCCGCAACGATGAAAGGAAGACATACCAGCTGAAAAATGCTAGAGAGTTTGTTGCATGAAAACTATATTATATAAAAAATTAATATAAAAACGAAAGCTTAGCTTGAAGGCAATGGAGACTCTACAACAAACTACCTACCATACAGAGAGAGAAACACAGAAGGGTTTCATTGATAAAAACCAACTCCTTCCTCTTACACTGAATGTCCTAAGCTACGGTTTTGCTTTCTCTCACTGCCGACTTCACCGCAATGGAAGCCAGCGCCGGTCTTGTCGCCGGTTCGCATAACCGTAATGAACTTGTCGTCATTCACAACCACGAAGAGGTAACTGATGAATCATTATAACCTGTCTCCATGTAGAATAGTGTTGGATTTAATTGTTTACTATTTATTTATTTTTATTATTTGCTAGAGATTTGATAACTAATAGTTTGATTTGCCATAATATTTTAGTTAGTCGTTCTTATTTAGGATTGAATATGATTTTTTTTTTTTGAAACTTAGGATTGATATGATTATTGTAACAACAAAAATATGTTTACTAGACGATTCACAAAGGCTAAATTTCAGAATCATTAAAACCAGTAGAATAGTGATGGATTGAATTGTTTACTATTTTGTTATTATTTTTCTTGAAATTTGATAACTATATAGTTTGATTTGCAAGAGAATTATAATTAAGGGCTATATGATTATTGTAACAACAGAAATATATTTAGAAAACAAAGAAATCAAGTTGTAACATGTTAATAACGTTAAAAAACCATAGAGTAAAAATGATTTTTTTGCTATAAACTCATAAATTAATTTTCTGGGTTATTTATTAATACAGCCGAAGCCTCTAAAGAATCTAGACGGACAAGTGTGTGAGATATGTGGAGATCAGATTGGTCTGACAGTTGAGGGAGACCTGTTCGTGGCTTGCAATGAGTGTGGTTTTCCAGCGTGCAGGCCTTGCTACGAGTACGAGAGAAGAGAAGGGTCACAGAACTGTCCTCAGTGCAAGACTCGTTACAAGCGTCTCAGAGGTATCTGCTCTTATCTTGTTTGACAAAATGCCTGAACGTAACAAAAAGCTAGTTCTTTTCTTCTTTTTAAATCGAAAAATGATCTCTTTTTTTTTGTTGGGTTTATAAAGGAAGCCCAAGAGTGGAAGGAGATGAGGATGAAGAGGACATTGATGATATTGAGGACGAGTTTAATATCGATGATGGGCAAGATAAGCAGAAGCAGTCTGCTGAGTCTATGCTTTATGGGAAAATGAGCTATGGAAGAGGCCCTGAGGATGATGAGAACGGAAGGTTCCCACCTGTTATAGCTGGTGGACACAGTAGACATGTACAAATGATATATGCTTTACAGGATTCTTTTTCTTATTCAAATATAAGATCAACTCTGTGTAGTTTGTGTTAATCTTTTGGATTTCTGCAGGTAAGTGGTGAATTTCCAGTTGGAGGAGGGCATGTGAATGGTGAACATGGGCTTCATAAGCGTGTGCATCCATATGCATCATCTGAAGCTGGTGAGTCTCTCTGCTCATTGTCCTCTGTAACCTGTAGTAGAGCAAGACAAAGTGTATTTGTTAACCATAGAATTTTTCATGGAACGTGGACGTCTCACAGTGATGATTAGAATCATTTATAATGCAAAAAAAAGTTATGAGGCATGCCAGCTAGCTACTGATCAGTTTGGTAATAGATAGGGACATTTTATAAACAAGGAGTTTAGGTTCCCACATTGTTATATGAACGTCATCAGCAGAGTCTTGTTTGATTGAGAGAGAGTTACTTCCTTAAAAAAATTTCAAGATATAAAATGTTGATACAAGCGAAAAGCAAATGAAGTAGAGGTTTCTAACAACACTTTTTAAACTTTTTATTTTGGTAGGGAGCGAGAGATGGGATGACAAGAAGGAGGGAGGATGGCGGGAAAGAATGGATGACTGGAAGCTCCAGCAAGGAAATCTTGGACCAGAACCAGATGATGATCCTGAAATGGGGATGTAATGCTTTCACAAACATTTGCCTAGTACTTCAGCTTTTTTTTTTTGTAATGATTCGTATTCATGCTTACAATATTTTGTCTTTTGTTTCGAAATGGATGCAGGATCGACGAGGCGCGGCAGCCACTCTCGCGGAAAGTTCCCATTGCATCAAGCAAGATCAATCCATACCGTATGGTCATCGTTGCTAGGCTTGTCATTCTAGCAGTTTTCTTACGGTATAGGCTCTTGAACCCCGTGCACGATGCTCTGGGGTTATGGCTGACCTCTGTGATCTGTGAAATCTGGTTCGCTGTCTCTTGGATTCTTGATCAGTTTCCCAAGTGGTTCCCCATTGATCGTGAGACCTATCTAGATCGCCTCTCCCTCAGGTAAAATCAACAAATACTCAAGTGGAAGCCTTAAAATCTATGAAGTTGGAGTTTTAATACAAATACTTTTTTTGATTTATACAGATACGAGAGAGAAGGTGAACCAAACATGCTTGCTCCTGTAGATGTCTTTGTCAGTACGGTGGACCCGATGAAGGAGCCTCCCCTCGTCACATCCAACACCGTGCTGTCAATCTTGGCCATGGACTACCCAGTTGAAAAAATATCCTGCTACGTCTCTGACGATGGTGCTTCCATGCTCACATTCGACTCTCTCGCAGAAACGGCTGAGTTTGCACGAAAATGGGTTCCCTTCTGTAAGAAATTCTCCATAGAGCCAAGGGCACCGGAGATGTACTTCACGTTGAAGATTGATTATCTTAAGGACAAAGTCCAGCCAACGTTCGTTAAGGAACGCCGAGCCATGAAGGTCAGTGTCTATCACTTGAAATCAAGTTATATCATCACTCATTATAATCTAAATTCCACTCGGTAAATTGATTTCTGGCAGAGAGAGTATGAGGAGTTCAAGGTGAGGATCAATGCTCTTGTGGCGAAAGCCTCAAAGGCTCCTCTGGAAGGTTGGATCATGCCAGATGGAACACCATGGCCAGGGAACAACACGAAGGACCATCCAGGTATGATCCAAGTCTTCCTCGGCAGCAACGGTGGGTTTGATGTCGAAGGAAACGAGCTCCCTCGGCTTGTGTACGTGTCACGTGAGAAGCGGCCTGGTTTTCAGCACCACAAGAAAGCTGGTGCCATGAACGCCCTGGTACTTTTCTTTATCTGCCTTGAAATTTATCCCTGAACCTTGGGCCTAACATGATATAACTTGCTCTTTCTTCTCGATACTTCTGTCAGGTTCGAGTAGCAGGTGTACTCACAAATGCTCCATTCATGTTGAACTTGGACTGTGATCACTACGTTAACAACAGCAAAGCCGTGAGAGAAGCAATGTGCTTTTTGATGGATCCTCAGATTGGAAAGAAGGTCTGCTACGTTCAGTTCCCTCAAAGGTTCGATGGTATTGACAGGCACGATCGTTACGCCAACAGAAACACAGTCTTTTTTGATGTAAGACGCTATCCGCATTTTCTTCAACTTCTGATCTATGAGATAAATGCACTATCTTTCTTACATTCTCTTTTTTTTTTTGTTACAGATCAATATGAAAGGTCTAGATGGAATCCAAGGTCCAGTTTACGTTGGTACTGGGTGTGTTTTCAAAAGACAAGCTCTGTATGGTTATGAACCGCCAAAGGGTCCTAAACGTCCCAAGATGATAAGCTGTGGTTGTTGTCCTTGTTTTGGGCGCCGAAAGAACAAGAAATTTTCTAAGCATGAGTCGAACGGCGACATAGCAGCCCTTGGAGGTAAACTATTCCAATAAACTTATAATAATTAGCCAATATCTTGATGTAGATTTAGTTTATGTGAGAATGTTTCAGATCTGATAGTGTTTGTTTGGTAGGAGCAGAGGGTGA
Source organism: Brassica carinata (assembly GCA_016771965.1). Taxonomy (NCBI): domain Eukaryota; kingdom Viridiplantae; phylum Streptophyta; class Magnoliopsida; order Brassicales; family Brassicaceae; genus Brassica; species Brassica carinata. The sequence continues at coordinate 64,201,817 of CM028687.1, read as the reverse complement.
TAAGGAGCATCTGATGTCTGAGATGAACTTTGAGAAGAAGTTTGGGCAATCATCTATCTTTGTAACCTCGACTTTGATGGAAGACGGTGGTGTTCCTCCGTCATCAAGTCCTGCAGTACTCCTTAAGGAGGCAATCCATGTCATTAGCTGTGGTTATGAAGACAAGACTGAGTGGGGAACTGAGGTAATAATACTGAACCGTTAAGTAGCACCTTCTCATCTGTGATTCCGAAGCTGGCTATTGTGACAAACTTTTGTGTATCTCTGAAATGCAGCTGGGTTGGATCTATGGCTCTATCACTGAGGATATTTTGACGGGGTTCAAGATGCATTGCCGTGGCTGGAGATCTATTTACTGCATGCCAAAGAGAGCTGCATTCAAGGGTTCAGCTCCTATCAATCTATCAGACAGGTTAAACCAGGTTTTGCGTTGGGCACTCGGGTCTGTTGAAATCTTTTTCAGCCGGCACAGCCCTCTCTGGTATGGCTACAAAGGTGGCAAACTCAAATGGCTTGAGCGTTTCGCTTATGCCAACACAACAATCTACCCGTTCACATCTATTCCACTCCTTGCCTACTGTATTCTTCCAGCCATCTGCCTCCTTACGGACAAATTCATCATGCCACCGGTTAGTAACTCATTTGATAAAATCGTTTTAAAAGCTGCATTAGCATTGCTAACTATCTGTTATCTCTTTTTTTTCCGCTTCAGATAAGCACATTTGCTAGTCTTTTCTTCATCGCATTGTTCGGGTCAATCATTGCAACGGGAATCTTGGAACTGAGATGGAGTGGAGTGAGCATTGAGGAGTGGTGGAGAAACGAGCAGTTCTGGGTTATTGGAGGAATCTCAGCTCATCTCTTTGCTGTTGTCCAAGGTCTCCTCAAAATCTTAGCAGGCATTGACACGAACTTCACAGTCACATCAAAGGCAACAGATGACGATGACTTTGGAGAACTTTACGCGTTCAAATGGACAACTCTGCTTATCCCTCCAACAACAGTCCTCATCATAAACATTGTTGGCGTCGTTGCAGGTATCTCAGATGCCATCAACAATGGATATCAGTCTTGGGGACCTCTGTTTGGTAAACTCTTCTTCTCCTTTTGGGTGATTGTTCATCTCTACCCATTCCTCAAAGGTCTGATGGGGAGACAGAACAGAACACCAACCATTGTGGTGATTTGGTCGATTTTGTTGGCGTCTATCTTCTCATTGCTTTGGGTCAGAATTGATCCTTTTGTGATGAAGACCAAAGGACCTGACACTTCCATGTGTGGCATCAACTGCTGAAGCAAAATCATTTTTTTTTCCTTTTGAAACTTTTATATACTTTTGTTCAGAGTGTTTTCACTTCTCTTTTTGGATTTCTTACATGGATTCCGTTTATTGTATATCAACCAGCAAAACAGATGTATCTGGATTTGTGGTAAAGAGATTATTGCACTGTAAAGAAACTCGACTAAATTTTACAAATTAGAAGATTCACAGGCAATTTCTCAGAGAAAATACTTGAATGCAGAGGTTTAACAGAGCCTGAGATATTTGTTTTTAAACCGTGGAAATTCACAAAAACAAAGTGACAACAAAAGACTAAACACCCTCACACCTCATAATATGATATAATAACTTCAACCTGAATATCATTAGACAGAAGTCACAGGAAAATTAAATTTTTGAATTGGCTGAGTTTGTTTAGCAAAAGTCTCACACTCATTCTTTCGAAACACCAAGGATCCACTGGGAGAGATGAGTCAAATATGGCTCGGCCTGAGAGCCTTTGCTCAAGACTGGTCCTAAGCTCTGCAACTCCGAGTTGAATTCCCTCTCGAAATTGCTGGTAAAAACGTGTAACCGACATATTAGAACAAACGGTAATATGAAGTTCGGAAGTTTCTAACAGAAACTGTTGGTAAAAGGGTAAAGATCTAAGGGTAAAGATCTAAATGATCCACCAAGAAAATAAAGAAACAGCTCTTGCTTACTACTTACAATATGGACTCTGTGACAGTTGCGTCTCTTATCATTGTTTTCTGGGAATGAGACTGGCTATTGATGTCGATGGATGATGATATCAGCCACTGTGTAGCTGCAGCATATTGCAGGCACACAGATTTCAACTTCTCCATTTTCTGTAAATATCGATAACATCACACTGTTACTACTAACACTCAAAATTTCGACTATATAGAAAAGTACACCATTACGCTGATCCTGAGAAAAGATAACGTTCACTGGAACATCAACAAACCTTGAGGACATCAGGTAAAAGAAGCAAGCATCCTCTCAGACATTTATCAAGAAAGAAGTCATGATGCTGTATAACCTGTAAGATGAAGGCACATTGTTTCAATGAACGTTTTCTCTACAGCTACAACAAAACATATTCCTACACTTACCTCATCTACACTCTTTGTGGATTGTAGTCTATCATGCATCACATGCCAATTTGGTTCGAGAACCTGAAAAGTCATTCCACATAAAATGCAAGCAAATGAAACACTGGAAGAAATTGGAGAGCAAAAAAAAGCGCTAAATGGAACACTCGAATCATGTCATAACTAATTACACCAAATTAAACTTGGTGTGATTTCTCTCAACTGTTCCATTATTCCATTATATTAGCAAATATAAAAGTTTAAAACAAACACAACAAAAAGAAAGTTCACGACTTGCCTCGAAAGTAAGATAATGTAGAAGGCTACTGATGAATTTAAGCATGCTACGGCAGAGAAGTGATGATCTACGAATTGCTGTACCGTTAGAGTTCATAGACCGAATCCCCTGTAGAATTACATAGCAGTTTGTTAGAGAAGCAAATAGATTTAAAAGGTTTCGTTAGAAACAAAAAATCCAAGCTTCCAATATAATAATAGTTCATACTTGATGTATCTGCCAAGCACCACAAAGCTGGCGTTCCACATGTTTGCAATGAAAAAGAAAGCGGAAAATTAACTGGTACTTTGACAAGGCCTTCTTTGATATGACAATAGATAATGGCCACTGAACCTGAAACACAAAGCCACGATCAACGTATCAAACAATTGAGTCAGCCAATCGAATCTCCATTTGCAAATAAGTGATAGAAGTATGACTGATGAAACTACAGACAAGGCAAGAGAGAAGCAGACCTTGTAGCTCAAGGAAAATGTCTCTAGACCAGTGATGCTCACTGGGTCCTCCATACTATTGCTGTCTGGGTCCTTGTGCATTCCCAAAGTCGTAAGCAATGAAGCTCGATCCTAAGATATGAATGCAATATGAGAACAACTTGTGTACAAAATTTTGGTAAACTGATCACATCATCCAGGAAAAGACAAATTGACTGCTCACCACACAACAAGTCAAGTCCTCGTGGCGAGGATCTGCTGCAGCCGCTGTAGTACGTAGAGCAAGATCTAGCAAAGACTAAATAATACACGCACATTCAGAATCCAGAAAGTAAGTATAGAACCAAACAATTAAACAATTTGACCATGCTCTAGCGGGGCAAAAGTACCTGCAACTTTTCAACAGATATTTCATGCACTTTTTTGTTGAGCTCATCTCGAGCGATGTCCATAAAGTGAACCAAGAAATCACCCTGTGGTTCATTACATCGTTATACCAAAAAATAATTAGAAATTAAGCAGGTGATGAAATATCAATCACATTGATAAATTTGTGCCTAGAAAAGTATGATGAACTCTGAAGATGACTGGTTATTCATGAACAAAACCAGCATACCTGGTCAAGAAGAAGATAGTGCTTTATAGATCGAAGCCTTCCAATGAGGTCATACTGAATCATATACTGACGGTCAGAGAAGTGTATTTACGGGGAATGACATCAAAGAAGCAGTCATCATAACACAATAAATTACCTTGTCCTTGATGAGATTCACAAGCTCTTTACTGGCAAATTCGTGAGCAGCCTTTATGCATTCAAGATAATGATGGTTTGAACCAAATATTGTTAGCTTAGATCTCTCTGAGATGGGAACCTGTGAAAAATATCAGCAATTGTCATGTCCAATCTCATAAACACATTTAATTGTATTAGTCACAAGAAAGATTCATCCACACTCATACCTGAACATTATGTCCACATTCTCTCATAACGTTTAGATATTTCCCTGTGGTCAATATTGTTGCGGCAATGTTTGCAAGGAAGCCAGGAATAGTCTCCTTGAGGCTATATCTTTGGCTCCAATATTTAGCCGTAGAGTCCTGACTAAGGCTCTCCTGCACAAAAAAAAAAACTTGAAATTGTTAGATCAAGTAATTGATCATTATGCAGGCGAACAGAGCAAAAATCAAAGTACCTTTTTAAGAGACCTATTCTCAGCGATGAAAAACTCCCCATACGGATCATCAATGATCCCTTCATAGACCCACCTTAATTAAACACCACTTCAAGTCAGTTGACGAATCTAAGAATAGTATGAGTTATCTAAGCAAACATGATAACCCAGGTACAGATCAGTCAAAACAAAAGATAACTACCATGTTCGCTTATCACTCCCTTACAAACAAAAGAAAAAAATAGCCACAGGTTGGACAGAGATTATCAGAGCATGTCCGCAAACAATAACAAAGAAAAAGGGCAGAGATTATAGCAAAATTTTCTAAAATATACCTTTCCAATATGCCCAGGTATGCATTGCTTGCACACTCGGTCATTTTCTCTAACAATGACCTCACTGAATTATCACCAGCCATCGCTTTAGCCTAGGCATGACAGTCTTCAAGATTAGGACATATAATAAGAACGCTAGTTCCAGCACACAAAAGAAATTCAAAGAGGAATTTTTTATAATCAAAGCAAGAATCTACCTGACTCTGCAAAAGATTAAGCACACCAGAACCCACAAAATGCTTTGCCGAAGCCTGCTGAATTACTGCAGCCAATGCGCGCATGGATCCCATCATGGGCTGAGAGATACAAAAAAAAACAATCAATCAGCATACTTTTTTACAGAATTTATAGCTTGGATTATACAACAAACAAACAAACAATCAATCAAGACAGACCTGACAGTAAAACGTTAATCCTTGGAGAGAAAGTCTTCCAAGTCGAAATTGATGTTCCAGTTGTGCCACCATAGCTTGATAATCCTAGTAAAAGAAAGGATGGTTAAATACTTTCAGCATCAGCAAAGAATGTTGTCAAATTATCTCAACATTAACAAGAAAGGATAGCTCCAAACAATGCAATGGACATTGGTTAGATACAAAACTCAAATGTGATTCAAAATGACACAAACTCAGCATGTGCGATGGGAAGAGTATCAACATGTGAGATGGGGCCATACTGAGAAAGGGATTATAGAGGACAAAAAATTGGAACATGGCAGCAAGAGTTATTCGTGTCATCTTAGATATATATATACGTATGCATATATGCACACTCAGAAATGTGATAAAGACACCAACTCAAGAGACAAGAAGAAACACAAATAATAAACTAAAGGCATTCTAAATTGAACTTTACAAGCTTATGCTTTTAGTTAACTAAGTAAATTCCCAAAGTTGACTATCAGTTTACGGAGTCTATACTCAGTTCGCAAAGTCCCCCACATGAAACAGTAAGGGAAAGAAAAAAACAACTCAACAAACAATGCATCACAAATACCACAAAGGTAGCAACCTATATCACATACAAGAAGGAGTGCCCTGAGTGCAGCTGCGAATGCATGGTTAACGAGCCCGTTCTTGAACTGCGAGCTTGACTCCACAAATTGGTCAATCAGCAGAAAACATTCACATAGAGGGAATATCCTTTTTGCCAATTCCTGCAAAATTGGAATGTACTTACAATGTTAATTTCTTGTAGCATCTCTAAACAACATGTTTTTTTCTTGCTTAAAAATGTTCGGGATAAGAACAACGATTTATTGTGTTGAGTACTACGTGCCTGTAACACCAAATCCATAGATGGATCAACTTGGAAAGCTATACTCTCCTCCTTCCCGTGGAATCTTTTAATTGATATATATCTCCCTTCAATTCCAACCAACGCAGACAAGAGATCATCAATAACAATAAGTTCCTGCACACCAAAAAAGGTTTAAAATGAAGTTAATGGAACGGACATAAACATAAGAGATGACACCAAGTCCCAACCTTAGCCTAGGAAGTTCTCCAATTTATAGGCATCAGGCCAATTACTCTATAGTTATCCCAATTTGTAAGAACTAAACACCTCGAAACTCGAGCTTTTAACTATCTCACCACCAGCTTCAAGGCAACAGCATCACAGAATAAATGGAAGCCAAGAGAAAAAGGACAAAACACACAAACCTGAACCGGTGTGTCATAGCAGCCTATAGCCTGTTCTACTCCAGAATTGCTGAAACCAAACGGAATTTGGACAAAACACAAAACATAAAGATTAGTGACTTTAGAAATGTGTTCACAAGAGGAAAATAAAAAAGCAATTAACTTTCATCATAGAAATACCTAGACGAGTCTGAAGTAAACCTCTTTGAATCACCAAGTTTGGAGCTTGCCCTCGTTTCCTGAGAATAAAAAACAAACCCATTATCAAAGCTACCAACTTTTTTCTTTCTAAAATGTCGAAAATTCAAATTTTGATTCGAGAGAATTATAGAACAAAACGGAAAACAAGATCTAAAGATGAAGCAAACCTGGTGGAATCGGCCAGTGAGGAAGGGCCTGTCTTGGTTCCAACGAGGAGTCGTAGGGGACGAGATTGGCGTCATTGGTTCCATTGCTTCTCGCTTGCTTCTTCTTCACTGACTGCAAACTAAAAGCTCTTCTTGATGGCAAAAGGAAAAAGGAGACACAGATCGGTTAATGATACCGGTTTTCCGTAAACCATAAATTCATAGGTTAGTAAACCGTCCGGTTTGAGAGGACCGGAAATTCTCAAATTCGAGACCTAATTCAAACATTCACGGCGCGATGCATATGTTTGTTCGACATTGAATTGTAATCAGTGTTTTTAAAAATTATTAAAAATTATCAAAAATTCATAAACTTGATGAACAAAAACACTAGGTAAGTATTACCACTATCTAATGTACATGTTTTTTAAAATTGTATTTGACCCCTGAGCGTATGGAGTCAGAATTTTCGATAGTTGATTCATGCAGATCGATTGTAGGATTAGGACAAGAACCAAAATCCTGAGGGTTTAAGCTGATCACTCAAAAAAAAAGCCTGGGTGAAATATGATAAAATAGAAATTTAAGGATGAAACAAAATAATCTGGCTGGGCTAAAAAGATAAGGAACTGAAGTTTATAGTCGATTGTAGAATTCAGGCTACGTACTACCAAAATTTTGAGGGTTTAAAATGATCATAGCAAAAATCTGGGATAAAATATAATAAATTAAAAGCTCGAGGTTGAAATAAGAAAACAAATGGGGTGAGAATATTAAGGGAAGGAAAGAAAAAAGGAACCTATCAGACAACCGTACGACCACCCTAGCGAGATTAAGACCAGGCTAGGTAGCGATCCTCTACAGTGCGGAGACTCCAAAGAGACTCGTTGCCGTTAATCACACTCAAATCGCACGGCCATATTTCATCATCCAGGTTTTAAAGGCCTGTCTCCTTAGAAATCAAGGATACAGAGATACTCCCTATAGAACAGATCCTGTTCAAGTAAGGTCGTGACCAATGCTGCTTTCTACACATATATAAAGAACTCATATCTTCTCTCCGTTCCCGATGTGGGACTCTTCTTACACTACTTATTCAGCTTCTCTTGTGACACGTGTTATTTATTAAACCAAAATCAAATAAAAACACTTTTCCGGTTTTATTCGAACAATGTCAAAACCAAAACCTAAAGCTGGACAAGTTACACCCTTTGATGAGTCTGAAACTGAAGGTTCAAATGGTGGAACGAGTGCGAGCAAGTTTGTGTTCTTCCTCGCAACAACGACGCAGAAGAAAGGGAAGCACCTAGGCTTCTGTGGAGACCTGCACTCTCTCATTTACATGCGTTGTCTAGTATATATTCTTCTATTCGGTTGATTAGGAGACCTGATTCTTCTGAGGGGGCATTGTATCCTTTGAACATGTGTCTTAACTTTTCCTTTCTCTCTTTGATCTTCCCATTTTGTAAAATCTTGACGATAGAAAACAGGATAACTACACTAGGATCAGTGGGAAGAGGGTCGGTTTACATCTTAAGTCTTGCTGAGGAACCATATCCTTATGTTGTTTCTACTTCTTCTTTTTTTCCTAGGGAAACATTGTTCATTGTGGGCTCAGAAATGGAGCCATTGTGTCGGTTGATCTACGTGTGAGACCAGACAACCTCCTCACTAGACACCGGATACGACGATCTCAATCATCGAGTAAAACAAGTGAAAAAACTACAGAAGAAGAATTTATGGTAATGCTAATAACATCATATAATGACCATTGTTTTGGTCACAACGTTTCATCTCTTTCTCCAATTGTTATTTTGCAGCTCAGAGGAAACATAAACTCGTCTCATGTAATCTGTATGCCTTCATCCGTTACGTGGTTAGTAAAACGACTGAAACATATTCTCAAAAATATCAAATCTGGTCAACTTCTGTCTGAAAATAAATTCTCCAACACCGTCCCTTCAGTTGTGTGTTGGTCTTCATTGAAGGTTACTTACACACTGATCCTATCTCCTGCTTCTTGACTTTTTAAAAAAAAATCTTATGTGGAATCAGAAACTTGTTCTGTTGGATTTTCCAGGGCAAAGAGACTTTAAAGATGGCATTGTTCACGGGGCATGGCTTGGATCGCGTGAAGGAATATTCAACATGTTTTAAGAGATTTACTGCTTAACAAGAGGTTGCAAGAGATTCATATTCAATCGATACCAGCAGTAACCGTGATCTTGAGGATAGAAGGTTCCTTTTTAGCCTTGTAACAGTAGTAGTAGTAGAATCAGTTGCTTTTGAAATTGTAGAAAGTAGCTTCGCAGTATAGAAACTCCAGTTTAACAAGTGCTTTGTGGTTACTACTATCCCAACTAAACCCATCTCTGGAAGTGAAAAAAATATAACAGCAGAGACTTGCTCGTGGAACCTAGTCTCGTGTTCATAGAAATTGTCAACTATTTTGACTACCTTCCTCTATGTCTATTTATTCATCTCTGTTAAGATCTTAGACTCCTCAAAAGAGAGACTGTTTTACTCGACTTCAACTTTTCTTGAAAATCTGTCCACTTAACAAACTCCACAAGCAAAAGATTCTCAAACGGTTCCTGGTGTTTTAATTGTGAGACTTCCCTGTGAAAAATCATGAATAATTATGTTTTGAATGTTAATAAGTGACTAACAATTGAGTAGCTTAAAAAAAAATTCAGTGATGATTGGTTGAACTCTAGATATAGAATTTGTTGTAGCATTTAGTCTGTAGATTTTATTATTGTGATAGCTGTATGTTTTTTTCTGTATAAATACTACAACTTTTAAATCATTTTAATAGTTGTTTTAAGAAAAATAAATAAAAGATGGTGTACTTTTGATTTTAGGATTCATTAAATTATTAAATAGTGATTGAAATACAAATACTACAAAAATGTTGTAGACTTTAACATAGTGGGTTAAGAGCTTAAGATATTATTTTACAGTTACATAATATTTACTGTATTATTCTTCAGCTATGGTTTCCAGCTTTGGTTTCTTTGATTAGTTTCCAGTTTAGAAGACATTGATGAGTCTACAAAAATGTTGTAGATTTGTTTTTCAAAAAAAAAAAATGTTGTAGACTTTATCATAGCGGGATTCGCGTATATTTCCACATTTTATTTTAATTCAAATGTACTGCCGTGTTTTCACTAGTTCTCTGGACATCACTCCTTTTTTTTAAAAAAATCTTACTTTACACGAAAGTTACAAGTTGTAAATGGCCGAACACGTTTTTAAATTTATAATATTTTACGGACATTATTGTTTTTAATTTTGTCAAGAGAAATTAGAAGTTATGCAACTTTGGTTAGTTCTTTTATATGTTTTAACTTTAACAGATATCAGAAGAATAATAAGCTACATAAATTTAAAAGCTAGTTTCAAAGTTCGTCTTTTTGTTCTTTTTTCCAATAGACTATGAAGGTTTGTTTTCTACTGAAGCTCAAACAGAAAGTAGAGAACAGTGACTACAAGCTTATTTTTTGAACTTGCAAGTTGCAAAAGAATAATTTTAAAACTTCAAAAAGAATGATTTTAGGTTGAGTTTTTTTGTCGCTATAATATTTGTTGCTGCCAGCTTCATTTCAATACATACTAGTTTTTCTTATTTTTGGTAGAATTTAGTTTTTGTTCTATAGAAAACAAATATAATCTGAATCACATCATTAAGTTTGAACTGAAGATTATTTTGAATTAATGACGATTCTTTTTGGCCATCAACATAAACAGATTCGATTGAGACTTTCCTAATTAAACTGGAAAAATTGTGTCCATGTGGACAAAATAGGAAGGCAGGTGCAAGAGTATGGCTTTGATTGATAACATTGTGGAATCGCGGAATCAAATTTCAAACGTAATTTCGTAAGTATTTTACCAATCAAGAAAAGTTGCGGAATGAAAAAAAAACGCGAAAACGCAAGTTCGCGAAAATATAAAGAAGATTTCTATTAGGTGGAAAAGTGAGTTTTAGTAGATTGTTGTGAAAATATTACAAAATTAACACTTTCATATTATTAAATTATATGCTAATAACATTTTAAAATCTTAAACAAATAGCAATAAATTTTGTAGTGATAAATAGTTATGTTGTAAATAAAGTTATACTATAATTGTTTTGTAGTATTGTAAAATGTTAATCTATTACTAAAATATATTGAAAAATAAGCTAAATATTTATAATAAGAACTAAAGTATTTTTAATAAATTGTAGTTATTTTCACATTTTGTTTTTTTTTTCTTATAACAAAGTGTATACCATATAAATATTTTGATCAATTTAACATGTATTCCATCATTCCGCGAATTTTAAATTTTTTCGCAGCTTAATTAATTTTTCCATGACTTAACTATTTTTTCCTTGATTCATGATTCTGTGATGGTTACCAATCGGAGCCTATATGTCTTTGTATTCTAATTGCTTATAACAGGAGTATCAGGTGTATACGTTATGTAGTTATATTTTTTTAGATTTAATTTGTGAACCTTATCCTAATTTTTGATTATGATTTTTGGGGATAATGTTCTGCAAATAAGAATATTCTGATAGTCAATGTTAATTTTCTGTTTTTCCTCGTTATAATGTGACCATAGAATATTATTATGATATTATACCATGTTTTTGGTCAACATAAGATATTATACAATCTTTTTGGGTTGACAACATGCAAATTTAGATCTATGTCCTTAATCGAATGTACCCAATTTCTTCTAATCATGATTCTTTCTATGTTTCGTTTCTATATGCTATAAAAGTATTCATTGTAAACTTGTATATAAATCCTGACGTAGTTTCACCTTAAAGCCATCCAAACCAAAAGCATATTCATTTTTTCTCATTTTCACAATTTCACATCGACAAAGAATTAAAAGAAAATGAAGAATCTCACAATTTTTGTTGCTATAGTTCTCTTTTCAAGCTGTGTCACATCTCAATTCCTTGACCCAACAGATGTCGAAGCGCTCCAATGGTCGGGTTACTCTCAGGCGCCTTCGCCTATCCACAAACACCGCCCAGATCACCAATTAAAGGAATGTTTTTCCAGTTATAAGATAGTAACAAAATGTTTGATGAAGACGTTAATCAAAAAAACAACTGTTGGTTCTGAATGTTGCACCACGATCAAGGAGTTGAATGAAAATTGTAAGCATACAGTTTTCAGATCGTTCCGTAACCCTTTCGTTAACAACTATGTTAAAAAACATTGCTCTAGCCACGATGCTACAGCTCCTACTCCGGCTTAAGTTTATTTGAAAAATATCATAAATAAATCGCTTATTTGATCAAAAGAGTTTACTATTACATTGTGTAACTTTTCTTTTGCTTATTGTTGCACATTGTAAAAGTTCAATTATAAGAGTGTTTTTATTTGAAGATAATTAGCAACTCTAGTATAAGCCAAATTAAATATTATGAATTTACTAGACTCACTAATCCATAGACTTGTCAGCAAGATTCTTCATTACCTTCATAAGATCTCATACTCCTCAAAAGAGATACTGTTTTACTTGACTTCGAATTTTCTTGAATATCTGTCCACTTAACAAACTCCACAAGCAAAAGATTCTCATACTGTTCCTGGTGTTTTAATTGTGAGACTTCCCTGTGAAAAATCATGAATAATTATGTTTTGAATGTTAATACTTGACTAACAATTGAGTAGCTTAAAAAAGGATAAGTGATGATTGGTTGAACTCTTGATATAGAATTTTGTTGTAGGATTTAGTCTGTAGATTTTATTATTGTGATTGTATGATTTTTTTCTGTATATATACTACAACTTTAAAATCAAAACACTATTAAAAGGGAAATAAGGTGATCAGCTAGCTATGCCACGTCATTTAATAAAATCAACCAATCAAAAAAGAGTTTTGTTTTGTTGGGCTACCTCAACCATATTTTTAAACCCAATATCCAACAATCATTTCACTTGCAAAACACACAAGCTAGGCCCAAATATGAAAAAAACATGAGCTTACCTGTTCAACCTAAATCAGTGCAGTACCTGATTCTTTACCTTCCATCTTCCTTCAGATCAACCTTTCCCCTTCTAGCCAGAGGTTTGTTACGACTATGAAGCTCATCTAATGCTGTTAAATTGTTAATCACTACAATTATCCTATTTGGCTTCCCTTCACCCCTTCTATATAACCCGAAGAATTCATTCCATATCCTACTCCTCTTATTATCAACGCAGACAGACCTTCACCAGCAATGGCTTCCAAGAATCCCAAAAGTAAAAAAGTCTCTCTTCCTGAAATTTTCAGTGGCTTTTTGTGTTCCTGAAATTTTCAGTGGCTTTTTGTGTCTGTTGTGGTGTATGAATACAGAGATATTTCTGGAAGGGTTTACTGGAGTCCAATATCCGAATCAAAGGTATTTGCTTGACTTTTTGTTTGCTTTTGGTTTCCCTCAGACTGTTGTGGTTCATTTACTGATACTTTGTTTTCAAACCTTTTGCTTTATGGGTTTCTGGGATTTACATCAGAGGCAATGAATTGGATGAATGACAGGGAAAAGCTTATGGTTTTTGGCCCATTCTCTTCTTGCTATCGTAAACCCAGTTAATTATTTTAGGTTTTCTCTTCGTCGTCTTCTCACCTTCCTTTTACCTATTTCCCCATAAAACAGAAGCTTCCATCAACTCACCGTAGCCTCTCCACCTTCCATTAAAACTCCCTTAAATCTGAGCTTTAACGTGATTAGTCCACTACTCCTACTCTGAAGCTTTCAATCGACTCATCGCATCTCAAAGTAACCTGACCGAAGATACGACTGAGATCGAGAAGAAAAGTTTGTTCTAATTACCGATTTTGACAAGGGAGAATTCCTTCATCCTCTTTGTCGATTTGTTTGTTCCAACACTTCGGAGGTTCGTTTCCTGAGGCTTCGGGAGGCGAGGAACGTGAGGAGAGGCGGTGAACTCATAAGTGTTGACATGCTACCCATTGAAGGAAAGGTAAGCACCTCATGTCTCCTTTAAAAATTAAATACATCGATCTGTCTAACACTCCTGGTATTTTGCAGGGATGTCTCTGTCTACTTAAGTAGCTAAGTGTATTTGACGGCCTAGCATACGAGCTGCAATCCTAAAATTCACCTAACCAAAACCTGCCAAAATTTTAAATTTAACCGTTGAATCCTAAAATCGTTGGAGGCGAGGTGAGTTTTTAAGTTAAAACTTGACCTCCTAATTTTGTATGCATCCGAGTGCTTTGTTTGCTACAATGCGTTCTAAATTGATCTCAACTTTTCTGAATCTAAGGTTATATTCCTTTTCAGGCTGGTTATTTTCCAACGCCATGTCATGAAGTTATCTACTTTGACTTAGAAACAGCTGTTGGACAGTGTTACTATGAGAGGTAAGTAAGCTACTCCCAGTTATTTGATTATGGTGGTCCTTACTGCTTTTTCAAAGAGCTCATAAAGGCATTAGATAGCTCAGAGATGACACAGCCGCGGAAAATTGAATCTCTTACCGTCGCGGAACAAAATATATATGTCATCACAAGACAACCTCAGGTGTTATGCAACTCTATTAATTACCTTACCACTAACCATGTTTGGTGCTTAATGATTTCCCACTGTTTTTTTTCATGTATTCCAGTCAATCTACGTTCTCTGTACCGGCAAAGTAATGGGATTTCAATCTGACAATGGCTGGTGTTACATCTTTTGAACGAACTTCTCCAAAAAACTCCAGCGAGGTGTATCTTCATTCACTGGCATCGGAGTGATGATTCAAATGCTGTTGGTGTCTCCAGGTAACCAATTTAGCTTAACAGACTGTGAACTTACTTTGCAGCTAACTATACACTCTACCCTTACTTCTTCATCTGGCATGTGTCATGGTGTTGTATTTTAGGTATCGTGTGGATTTGTCCATTTCAGATGAAACCGATGATGATGTGTTCGTCGCACGTACAACTTTCATGAGTTACAACACCTGGTGGTCTCAAAATATTTGACGCAACGGCTGCAACAAGCAGTAGAAATGGTGTATAGAATATTATTTACAGAGATATTTTCAAAGACCTTTGGACATGTGGGTTCCAGCTCTACCAGTTTACAAGTTGCTCTCAGTTACGAAATTTAAATAAAAAATGAACTAACTTTCCAGCTCTACCAGTTTACAAGTTGCTCTCAGTTACGAAATTTAAATAAAAAATGAACTAACTTTCTCTATGTATATTACAAGTGACAGCTAGGATATGCGAGCACTTTACTCGATAGCAACAACAAGGCTACTTCCTGCAAAACAAACGTACTACCAACAATCCAGTGACTGGAATAGCTGGGATTGTGTCTTCGTGCAGCTGTGTCCCAAAGATTTAATCTCTAAGTTAAGTGCATTGATTCACCAGTCATACCCGTGGTTGGTTGTTGTTTTCATGTTAAATACAAGAACACTTTGGGCATATATATAACTTAGATAAATCGATGCATCTGGTTTAGAGTTGACAGCCTATGCTTTCACTGAATTTGTAATTCCTGCAGTCATGGATATTCCATTCTTGCATACAATAATCTGTCTACTCAAGGTTCATGTTTCGATAAGAACCTTATAGCTCATCTCAGTAGCAGGAGTTACCATCCTCCATTGAGGCCATTTTCTCTTCACATGAGCTAAAAGTTTACAATAGCCTCCTATAACGCATGGAGACGTTAGCGTCGGTGAGAAAACAACTGTTTCCGAGGAAGGTCAAGATCCTAAGAAGGTCCGGAACTCTTAGGGGTTGCAATAATAATGGAGTTTAAGCAAACAGTGATTGCAGTCAGAGTTGTTTTGTTTTTATTTCAAGCCTGAGTCGCATTATGTCATTCTCCTTAGGAAGCAATCGTTTTGATAACAAAACATTAAGCATAGCAAAATTGCAGACCCACACCCAACATATTACTCAAATTTCTAAATGATATTACATATGAAGCTTCTTTGATATTGGCATAGACAAGAGCTGGAATATGCATAAATTTGGCTAACCACCATCACTGTGTCGACATTAATGCCACTCTACAAGTAATGCTTCGTCCATACCTAGGGGCCATAAATATTTAAGGCTTCCAAAGCTGCAGAAGTCCCAGTCAAGGAACGCTTACAAACATATTAGCAATTCTTTTGTTTGAGCTCGAAGGTGTATATTATGGTCCAGAATAGTATGCATTTCTTTATGGAAGCTGTCATCAGTGTTTTGACATGTTTCCTGAGCTACATTATCTATTATAAGTTTTTAATCCACTCAAAAAAACCAAATATAACTGAAACCAACCGAATAAAATAAAGTGTTTTGTATTTCTTAATATCAAAAGGGCGTTGAATTTAAGACACACTATATTGACATGGTGCCTGTGCACAGTTTCTTATATGTTAGAGCAATAAAAGAGATTAGTTATTTTAACATAATGTGTCGATCTTTTAATCAAAGCCTCACATATATTAGGTGATATTTTTAGTATATATTTTTGTACGTATAACGAAAAGAAGAAACAATGTGCAAGATTAGTTATTCAATTACACAAACTATTCGCATGATTGCATTTTTATTTAAATTAAAATTGTTAGTATTTAAATTAAGTTAACGTGAAATAAGAAGGCATAATTAGTATTATTATGAAATTCAAAATAGAGGAAAAAGCAGCATGTATGACTATACCGTGGATTTGATCATGATTATCACTGAGGCCAATCATTGAAGCCAGTTCTAGACAACCCAGTAAAACATTGAAATCTACCTCAAACATTTTAAGAAGTAATACATATAAATATGAGTCTTTAAATTATTTTATTTAAATTTTACTAAATATCTATAGTCTCTAAAATCTCAGGGCTGCCTGTTAAATTGACACATCAATTTCAAACCCATTTTGTTAGGCTAACATCATCTATTTTGGAAGGTATATCTCAATTTTCTTATATTTTTGCTATCACAAATGTTCAGATTTCTTTAAAAAGGAAAAATGACTATTATGCATATAAATAAAAGCCCCAACTACAAGAAAAAACTCATGTACGTGATACATCATATAACAAGTCAGGAAACATACGAAAACTTAATATTTGAACAACCAGATGCTGCCCTTGAATCAAAATTAATAAAAACAAAACTCAAATCTACAATAAAACGAATATAACACAATTATCCAATAGTTTCATACACACAAATATAACTAAAAATCACAACCGAAAACAACATTCCGCGCGTACCGCGGAAAGACCACTAGTCATTTTAAAAGATGGTTGTAATTTTGATTTTAGGATTCAATAAATTATTAAATACCGATTGGAAAAGACAAATATTATAAAAATGTTGTAGACTTTATATCATAATGGATCAAGAGCTTAAGATTATTAATTTACAGTTACATAAAATCAAAGAACTAAGTTAAACCCCAACCATAATCATTACATGTTCATTCTCAACAACACTACTACAGACGAGAACAATAACTAACAGTATTAAAAAAAACATTGAAAAAATCAAGTTCCAATATTTGCTTCATTTCATGTGCGTTTAAGACAGATTCTTCTTCAGCTATGGTTTCCAGCTTTGGTTTCTTAGATTTCGAGTTCGAGATCCTATGCATAAACTCCGCCGCCGAAAACTCATCGATGTCTTCTAAACTCAGCTTCGATCCCGCCGATATCATCTCCTTGACATCCTCCTCCTCTTCCACTCGTCGGCGCTGTTGTTTCTTGGCGGCTAGAAACAACCGAGCCATATCCGAGGCGTTTGCTGCTGACGTGGCACGCGTCATGGGGAAAGCGACGTACAAATGTCTGCCTCTCGTTTCGAGATCATCGTCGGCGGCTAACGGGTTAAGTTTCCGACCGATCTTTAACGTTTTGGCGTCGACGAGGAAGAAGCTAGGAATCTCCATCATAAGCTCAGCGGCTTTAATCGGCGCGTGAATGTGACGCACTTCACCGTCTGGGAGAATCACTTTTGAAGAAGAAGAAGGAGAGGTTGTGTTGCTTAGACCGCAAGAAACGTAGTTTCCCATTATTTGAAGATAAGATCTAAGAGAAGAAAGGGTCTAAGTGTGTGTTAGGACAGGATCCAGGAAGACATAAGTGTGTGTATATATACAAGAGAATGTTCGAGGAAGATATAGTTAGTCTTATAGAAATATTATATTATAATGTTATCTGCAAGGTGGAGATAGACAGTTGTGCGTATACACGTTGACACTATATGGTTGAATGCGCGTATATTTCCGTTTATTATATTCAAATGTATTGCCGTGTTTTCTCCCTAGTCTCTGGGCTCTGGCCATCACTCTTTTTTTTTCTTGTCACTTTACATGAAAGTTACAAGTTGTAAATGGCCGAACAAGTTTTTAATTTATAATAATTTTCCGGACAATATTGTTTTTAATTTTGGCAAGAGAAGCTAGAAGTTATGCAACTTTTGTTAATTTTTATATGCTTTAACTTTAACGGATATCAGAAGAATAATAAGCTACATAAATTTCAAAGCTAATTTGAAAGTTTGGCTTTTTGGCTTTTTCCAATAGACTATGGTGGTTTGTTTTCTACTGAAGCCTAATTAATACTCCCTGCGTATCAATTTAACTGGTGTTTAGGGATTTAAGTTTTGTTTCAAAATAAATGATGTTTTCACAATTCTAGGTGAAATTTAACGTTATTTAAAATTTTTGACAAATTACAAAATACAATATTTTTTGGTTATTGGTTGAATTAGTTTTATTTAATGAATATGTAATCAAAACAAATTGCATAAAAGTTTGTATTTTCTTAATCTTTATTCAAAAACCTTAAACACTCTTAAAATGATACAGAGGGAATAGAAAATAGAGAACATTGACAACAAGCTTATTTGTTGAACTTGCAAGTTGCAAAAGAATAGTTTTGACTTTTAAGCTTCAAAAAAGAATGATTTTAGGTTGAATTTTTTTTTGTCGCTATAACATTTTTGGTTGTCAACTTTATTTCAATACATACTAGTTTTTATTCTATACAAGACAAATATAATCTTAATCACAAACTAAATTGGAACCGAAGATTATTTTGAATTAATAATAACTCTGCTTTTTTTGTCATCAACTTAAACTGTTTCGATTGAGATTCTGTTAACAAAATTGGAGACTTTATGTCTATATGGATAAAGTAGGAAAGTTGACTCATAGTACTACATGCAAGAGTATATGTCTTAGTATTCTAATTTAGGTGAACATTGTGTCATGTGTTTGTACTTATCTTTTTAGATTTAATCTATGAACTTTATCCTAATTTTTTATTATTATTTTGGGAATAATGTTGTGCAAAAGAGAATGTTCTAATAGGCGATTTTTATTTGCTATTTCTCCTAGAGTGACTATTAGTTTGACCCACACGTTTATGCGGATATTTTTCATTATATAACTTTGATATTATCATAGAAGTTTTAAATATATGATTTACATTTGGATCCGCTGGTCACAAAAATATTTTATATATTGTATTACTCTATAATCTTATTCTTAAAGCTTCTTATTTATCATTGTTATTATATAGTGATTTTTTTTTGTCATATAGTGATTTGTTTTATACATTTTCTTATTGATTGTTATTACTTATTAGCTCGATACATAAACTATAATCTGAAATAATTAATATGAAATCTCCTTTAATATAGTTTTTGATTTTAAAATTTACAAAAAATAAATTTTAAATTTTATTTAATTATACAGTAGATGGATATTTTTTATGATAATTTATATTTCCATATTATGTTTAAAAGATAATACTTTAACATCTATCACGTTACTATTTTCGAGATTTTATAAGTACATACATTTTTATGTTTAAATAATATAACTCTATTATTTTAGTAAATTGCAAACATAGTAGTATATATCATATTATTTTAGTAAATTTTATCAACATATGATTTTTCAGATGTTATGGTATTAAGTTTTCTGATTTTTTATTATTAAATAAAGATTTCAAAATATTATATTACTTTATATTTTTTAAAAATAATTTGTTTTTTGTGCTATATTTCTAAAAATTATATTTTAGCATCTTTGATTTTATCTTTTATAAATTTGGAATATTATCATTTTGAGTTTTTAATATTTATTTTGAAAATTGTATACTTGGTCAAAAGAAATTTAAAATTACACAATTATTATTTAGTTTGGAAGATTATATGATTTTTGAATTTTTGTTACTAAATTAATTTAGTATTCTATAAAAATATATTTGAAATTTTGATTAGATTTTTATCTTTTTCAACGGATTTTTTTATAATTAAAATAAACACTTAATTTATAAGTAAAATTCATTTGTCATTAATATTAATAATTAATTATTAAAAAGTAAAAATTTTCTAGTAACAGAATCTCTAAAATAATATATGAAAGAAACGTTAGTTATATATTATTATATTTTTGTATAATTAAACAAATCGCATTGGCCTAGTGGTAAATGAGACCAACTGGAGTTTTCGTCCTGGGTTCGAGTAGCATTGGTCACCTAGCAGCACCCTTAACAATGAGATTTCGTGTATCCAAATGTAAGGCCTTGTGTGATTAGTCTTTGGATCTAGAAAGTCTTTGGGATCCACACGGTTGTCAAAATACTTTTTTAAAAATATTTTGTATATAATTATTTATAGATAATATATATTTTTGTGAGTTCCAAAATAAATAAAATGATAATATATAGTTGTACATACAAAATTTTAATATATGTTAATAGTTTCAGGTTTTGTATAAACATTACATAGTTTACGAAGTTTAAACCGCTTTTTGACGATGAATTATAATTTCTTTAAATGAAACCATTTTTGAAAAAAATATATGTTAATTTACAAATTTAATATAATTTTTTCATATTTAATTTATAGAACACGTCTATTTTAATATTATATAATAAAATATATTGTAATTATAATATCAAATAGCATATATTTTTTATTTTATTTTTTGACAAAAATTTGATTATTATCAATTTATAACAATATTAGATTAATAATAATGAAATTATGATGTACTATTTTATTTAATAATATTAAAAGTTTTTGTAGGATTTTCATATATTTTTCTCAATAGATTTTGTTATAACTAAATAAAATTCAAATTTCTAATTAAATTTATTTATTATTAATATAATTATTGATTATTAAGATTTAATGTAAATAATCAAATATGTCACATTAAATAGTTAATTAAGTGGTCCTTCTATAACTTGTCAACAGTTGATAAAATATATGACTCTAAATTAATATATAGATTAGATAGAATATTATTATGATATTATACCATATTTTGGTCAACATAAAGATATTATACAATCTTTTTGGGTTAACAACATGCAAATTTTTTAGATTTATGTCCTTAATCGAATATAAACAATTTCTTCAATAAACTAGTCATGATTCTTTCTATGTTTTGTTTGTATATGCTATAAAAGTATTCATTGTAAACTTCTATATAAACCATGACGTATTTTCATTTTAAAGCCATCCAAAACTAAAAGTATATTCAATTTTTCTCAATTTCACATCGACAAATAATAATAAAAAATGAAGAATCTCGCAATTTTTGTTGCTATAGTTCTCTTTTCAAGCTGTGTCACATCTCAATTCCTTGACCCAACAGATGTTGAAGAGCTCCAATGGTCGGGTTACGCTCATGCGCCCTCGGCTCATCACAAACACAACCCAAATCGGGAATTAAAGGAGTGCTTTTCCAGTTACAAGTTGGTTACAAAATGTTTGATGAAGACATTAACCAAAGAAACAACCATTGGTTCTGAATGTTGCGCCACGATCAAAGATTTGAATGAGAATTGCAAGCATACAGTTTTCAGGTCGTTCCGTAACCCTTTTGTTAACAACTATGTTAAGAAACATTGCTCTGGCCACGGTGCTCCTTCTCCGGCTTAGAGTTTATTTGAAAATATCATAAATAAATCTCTTGTATCGATCCAAAGAGTTTACTACTACATTGCGTAAATTTTTTTGTTTGCTTATTGTTGACATTATAAAAATGATGATACACGCTCAATTATAATAACTGTTTTTATTTGAAGATAATCAGGAACTCTATTATAAGCCAAATATTATGCATTTACTAGACTCATTAATCCAATTTGTAATGGATGATAAACTAGTAACAATAATACAGAAAACGTTTATTCAAAATGTCGCAATAATATCAAAAGATATTACAAGTAGCAATCAAACGAAACTTTAATTGTTCAACAACAACAAAGTAAAAACCTTAGAATCTCCGGACTAATGCATATGCATTATTTGATAAAGCAACCTAAACATTTTTATTATATATTATTCTGTTAATTAACAGATAACATTTGTTTTCTTCCTTTCGGAAACAAACTTCTTCCAGCCATTGATGATCTCTCTTTGCTTCTCCATATCGCTTTTCTTCACCATCACCATCGAGTTATCGCCATCAGTTTCTCCATCACGTAGTTTCCCAATTATGTGAAGAAAATCGAAGAGAAGGAAAGGGTAAGTGTGTGTTAGGACAGGATCCAGGAAGACATAAGTGTGTATATATATAGAAAAGAATGTTCGAGGAAGATATAGTTATAGATTGTTATTTGCAAGGTGGAGATAGACAGTTGTGCATATTACATGTTGACATTATATGGTTGAATGCGCGTATATTTCCATTTTTTTATAATTCAAATGTATTTCCGTGTTTTTTTCACTAGTCTATGGCCATTACTCTTTTTTAATATTTTCTTGTCATTTTACATGAAAGTTACAAGTTGTAAATGACCAAACACATTTTTAATTTATAATATTCTCCGGACAATATTTTTATTAATATTTTCAAGAGAATTTAGAAGGTATGCAACTTTGGTTATTTTTATATGCTTTAACTTTAACGGATATCAGAAGAATAATAAGCTACATAAATTTCAAAGCTAATTTGAAAG
This sequence comes from Brassica carinata, assembly GCA_016771965.1. NCBI lineage: Eukaryota > Viridiplantae > Streptophyta > Magnoliopsida > Brassicales > Brassicaceae > Brassica > Brassica carinata. The sequence goes on along the minus strand of CM028687.1, from coordinate 64,179,280 downwards.
TTTATTTATTTGGCTTTTTTCCAATAGTATATGGTGGTTTGTTTTCTACTGAAGCTTAATTAACAGAAAATAGAGAACATTGACTACAAGCTTATTTGTTGAACTTGCAAGTTGCAAAAGAATAGTTTTGACTTTTAAGCTTCAAAAAAGAATGATTTTAGGTTGAGTTTTTTTTTTGTCGCTATAACATTTTTGGTTGTCAGCTTTTTTCCAATACATACTAGTTTTAATTCTATACAAAACAAATATTATCTTAATCACAAGCTAAATCTGAACCGAAGATTATTTTGAATTAATAATGACTCTGCTTTTTTGTCATCAGCTTAAACAATTTTGATTAAGATTCTGTTAACAAAACTGGAGACTTTATGTCTATATAGATAAATAGGAAAGTTGACTCATAGTACTACATGCAAGAGTATATGTCTTAGTATTCTAAGTTATGAGAACATTGTGTCATGTTTTTGTACTTATCTTTTTAGATTTAATTTATGAACCTTATCCTAACTTTATATTATTATCTTTGGGATAATATATGTTGTGCAAATGAGAATATTCTGATAGGCAATGTTAATTGGCTGTTCCTCCTAAAATGACTATTAGTTTGACCCACACGTTCTTGGGGATATTTTTCATTTTATGAACATATAACTTTGATATTATCATAGAAATTTTAAATATACGATTTAAATTTTGATCCGCTGGTCTCAAAAACATTTTATATATTGTATAACTCTATAATATTATTGTTTAACCTTCTTACTTGTCATTATTATTATATTGTGATCTTTTTTGTCATATAGTGATTTGTTTTATACATTTTCTTATTGATTGTTATTACTTATTAGTTCGATACATAAGAAATAATCTGAAATAATTAATATGCAATCTCCTTTAATATAGTTTTTTTAACTTTTGCAATTTGCATACAATGCATTTTAAATTTTATTTTAATTATATAGTAGATGGATATTTGTTAATGATATTTTATATCTCCATACTGTGTGTAAAATATAATACTTTCACATCTATCACCTTTACTATTTTGCGAGATTTATAAGTAAATACATTTTTATGCTTAAATAATATAGCTATATTATTTTAGTAAATTGTATACATAGTAGTATCTATCATATTATTTAAGTAAATTTTTTAAAAATATGATATTTTTAGACGTTATGGTATTATGTTTTCTGAATTTTTATTATTAAATTAAGATTTCAAAATATTATATTACTTTTGATATTTAAAACAGAATTTGTTTTTTGTTTTATATTTCAAAAAAAAAATATTTTATCATCTTTGATTTTATTTGTATAAAATTTAGAATATTATCATTTTGAGTTTTTAATATTTATTTTGAAAATTGTATACTTGGTCAAAAGAAATTTAAAATTACACAATTATTTTTTTAGTTTGGAAGATTATATGACTAAACAAGTCGCATTGGCTTAGGGGTAAAAGAGACCAAATGGAGTTTTCGTCCTGGGTTCGAATAGCATTGGTCACCTAGCAGCGCCCTTAACAATGAGATTTCGAGTATCCAGATGCAAGGCCTTCTGTGATTAGTCTTTGGGTTTAGAAAAGCTTTGGGATCCACACGGTTGCCAAAATATTTTTAAAAAAAATATTTTGTATATAAGTATTTATAGATAATATATTGTTGTGAGTTCCAAAATAAATAAAATGACAATATATAGTTGTAGATATAAAAGTTTAATATATGTTAATAGTTTTAAGTTTTGTATAAAACATTACATAGTTTACGAAGTTTAAACCGTTTTTTGACGATGAATTATAATTTATTTAAATGAAACAATTTTTGAAAAAAATCTGTTAATTTACAAATTTAATATAATTTTCAAATTTAATTATAGAACACGTCTATTTTAATATAATATAATAATATATACTGTAATTATAATATCAAATAGCATGGATTTTTTTTTTTTCATTTATTTTATGACAAAATTTTAATTATTATTAATTTATAATAATATAAGAATACTAATAATGAAATTATAATGTATCATTTTATTTGAAAATATTAAAAAATTTTGTAGGATTTTCATAGATTTTTCTCAACAGATTTTGTTATAACTAAATAAAATTCAAATTTCTAATTAAAATGATTTATTATTAAGATTTAATGTAAATAATCAAATATGCCACATTAAATAGTTAATTAAGTGGTCCTTCTATGACTTGTCAACAGTTGATAAAATATATGACTCTAAATTAATATATAGATTAGATAGAATATTATTATGATATTATACCATATTTTGGTCAACATAAAGATATTATACAATAATTTTGGGCTAACAACATACAAAATTTTTAAATTTATGTCCTCAATCGAATATAAACAATTTCTTCAATAAACTAGTCATGATTCTTTCTATGTTTTGTTTGTATATGCTATAAAAGTATCCACTATAAACTTCTATATAAACCATAAGGTATTTTCATTTTAAAGCCATCCAAAACTAAAAGTATATTCATTTTTTCTCAATTTCACATCGACAAATAATAATAAAAAAATGAAGAATCTCGCAATTTTTGTTGCTATAGTTCTCTTTTCAAGCTGTGTCACATCTCAATTCCTTGACCCAACAGATGTTGAAGAGCTCCAATGGTCGGGTTACGCTCATGCGCCCTCGGCTCATCACAAACACAACCCAAATCGGGAATTAAAGGAGTGCTTTTCCAGTTACAAGTTGGTTACAAAATGTTTGATGAAGACATTAACCAAAGAAACAACCATTGGTTCTCAATGTTGCGCCACGATCAAAGATTTGAATGAGAATTGCAAGCATACGGTTTTCAGGTCGTTCCGTAACCCTTTTGTTAACAACTATGTTAAGAAACATTGCTCTGGCCACGGTGCTCCATCTCCGGCTTAGAGTTTATTTGAAAATATCATAAATAAATCTCTTGTATCGATCCAAAGAGTTTACTACTACATTGTGTAAATTTTTTTGTTTGCAAATTGTTGACATTATAAAATGATGATACACGTTCAATTATAATAAGACTGATTTTATTTTAAGATAATCAGGAACTCTATTATAAGCCAAATATTATGCATTTACTAGACTCATTAATCTAATTTGTAATGGATGATAAACTAGTAACAATAACGCAGAAAACGTTTATTCAAAATGTCGCAATAATATCAAAAGATATTACAAGTAGCAATCAAACGAAACTTTAATTGTTCAACAACAACAAAGTAAAAACCTTAGAATCTCCGGATTAATGCATATGCATTATTTGATAAAGCAACCTAAACATTTTTATTATATATTATTCAGTTAATTAACAGATAACATTTGTTTTCTTCCTGTCTGAAACAAACTTCTTCCAGCCATTGATGATCTCTCTCTGCTTCTCCATATCGCTTTTATTCACCGTCACCATCAAGTTATCGCCATCAGCTTCTCCATTACGTAGTTTCCCAATTATGTGAAGAAAAATTGAAGAGAAGGAAAGGGTAAATGTGTGTTAGGGCAGGATCCAGGAAGACATAAGTGTGTAAATATATAGAAAAGGATGTTCGAGGAAGATATAGTTATAGATTGTAATTTGCAAGGTGGAGACAGACAGTTGTGCATATTATATGTTGACAATATAAGGTCGAATGCGCGTATATTTCTATTTTATTATAATTCACATGTTTTTTCATGTTTTTTCACTAGTCTATGGCCATCACTCTTTTGAAAAAAATTCTTGTCACTTTACATGAAAGTTACAAGTTGTAAATGACCGAACAAGTTTTTAATTTATAATATTTTCCGGAAAATATTGTTTTTAATTTTGTCAAGAGAAGTTAGAAGTTGTCAAATTTTTGTTAATTTTTTGTTATGTTTTACCTTTAACATATATCAGAAGAATAATGAGCTACATAAATTAAAGTTTGTCTTTTTTTTTTTTTTTCCGCTAGACTAAAATGGTTTGTTTTCTACTGAAGCTTAAACAGAAATTAGAGAACAATGACTACAAGCTTATTTGTTGAACTTGGAAGTTGCAAATGAATAGTTTTAAGCTTCAAAAAAAAGAATTGATTTATAGGTTGAGTTTCTTTCGTCGCTATAATATTTTCGAATGTCACCTTTGTTTTAGTACATACTATTTTTATTCTATACAAAATAAATATAATCGTGCTTCAAAAAAGTGTTTCAAAAATAAAAAACAAATATAATATAAATTACATTTTTAAATTTGAAGATTATTTTGAATTAATAATAAATGTTTTTTGAGTCATCAATATAAGCAGTTTCGATTGAGATTCTATTATTTAAAATGGAAACCTTGTGTCCATATAGATAAAGTAGGAAGGTTGACTCAGAGTACTACATGTTGGATTCAATTTGTGAACCTTAACCTAATTATTATTATTATTTTTTCGAATAATGCTGTGCAAATGAGAATATTCTCATAAGCGATGTTAATTTGCTGTTTTTCCTCGTTATAAGGTGACCACTAGAGCTTGACCTGCACGTTCGGCATATATTTTATATTTTATAAAATTGTAATTTTGATATTATCATAGAATTTTTAAATATATTATTTACATGTAGTGTTATATAATGTGTAACTCTTTAACCTCATTGTTTAAGTTTTTATTCATCATTATTAATATATAGGATTTTTTCATATGGTGATTTGCTTAATAAATTTCATATTCTTAATGATTGTTATTGCTAATTAATATATTTTTTATTTTGATAAATAAATTATAATCTGAAATAATCAAATATATAATCTTCTTTAATAAAGCTTTTTAATTGTTACAATATGCATACAAAGCATTTTAAATTTATTTACTTATGTAATGGATTTATATTTGCTTATCATAATTTATATTTTCATATTGTGCTTAAAAACTAATACCTTAACATCTATATTTTGCGAAACTTTTATAAGTAAATACACTGTTATGTTTAAATAATATAGCTCTATTATTTTAGTAAATTGTGTAAATAGTAGTGTCTATCATATTAGTTTTGATAAATTTTATCAATATCTGATAATTTTTGGATGTTATGGTATTAAGTTTTCTGATTTTTATTATTAAATTTAGATTCCAAAATATTATATTATTTTTTTATCTTGCAACATATTTTTTGTGTAAAATTTGCAAAAATTATATTTTAGCATCAATGATTTTATCTTTTGTATGATTTAGAATATTATCATTTTTAGTTTTTAATGTTTATTTTTAAAATTGTATACTTAGTCAAGAGAAATTTATAAAATTACAATTTTTTTTTATTTTGGAAGATTATATGATTTTGATTTTTGTTACTACATTAATTCAGTATTTTATAAGAATATGTTAGAATTTCTGGTAGGACTTTTTTATATTTTTCTCAACTGATTTCTTTATACTTAAAATAAACATTAAATTTATAAGTAAAATTTCTTTATATTTTTAGTTAATTATTAAAATTCAAACTTTTCTAGTAACTAATTTTGTAAAAAATAATACATGAACTAAAATTTAGTTATATGCTATTATATTTTGTATATAGTTATTTAGAATAAAAGTTTAATATATGTTAGTGGTTTTAGTTTTTTTATAAAAAATTACATAGTTAGGAATTTTAATCCATTTTTGACGATGATTAATAATTTATTTAAATGAAACCGTTTTTGAAGTATGTTAATCTACCAATTTAATATAATGTTGTCATATTTAATATATAGATCACAACTATTTTTTATATAATATTGAATATAATTATCAAATTTATAAAATAAAATAACATAGAATTTAATTTTATTTTGTTCTGTTATAAATTTTTAGTTATTACTAATTTATAATAATATAAAATTACTAACTACAAAATTATAATGCATTATTTTATTAAAACTTTGGGTTGGATTTTATTAGATTTTTTCTCAACGGATTTTATTATAACTAATATAAAATTTAAATTTCTAATTAAAATTATTTATTATTAATATTTTATTGATTATTAAGATTTAATGTAAATAATAAAATATGCCAGATTAAGAAGTTAATTAAATGGTCCTACTATAACTTATTAACAGTAGATAAAATATATGACTCTTAATTAATAGATTAGATAGAATATTAGTATGATATTATACCATATTTTGGTCAACATTAAGATATTATACAATCTTTTTGGGTTAACAACATGCAAATTTTTTAAATTTATGTCCTCAATCGAATATAAACAATTTCTTCAATAAACTAGTCATGATTCTTTCCATGTTTTGTTTGTATATGCTATAAAAGTATCCACTATAAACTTCTATATAAACCATGACGTATTTTCATTTTAAAGCCATCCAAAATTAAAAGTATATTCACTTTTTCTCAATTTCACATCGACAAATAATAATAAAAAATGAAGAATCTCACAATTTTTGTTGCTATAGTTCTCTTTTCAAGCTGTGTCACATCTCAATTCCTTGACCCAACAGATGTTGAAGAGCTCCAATGGTCGGGTTACGCTCATGCGCCCTCGGCCCATCACAAACACAACCCAAATCGGGAATTAAAGGATTGCTTTTCCAGTTACAAGTTGGTTACAAAATGTTTGATGAAGACATTAACCAAAGAAACAACCATTGGTTCTGAATGTTGCGCCACGATCAAAGATTTGAATGATAATTGCAAGTATACGGTTTTCAGGTCGTTCCGTAACCCTTTTGTTAACAACTATGTTAAGAAACATTGCTCTGGCCACGGTGCTCCTTCTCCGGCTTAGAGTTTATTTGAAAATATCATAAATAAATCTCTTGTATCGATCCAAAGAGTTTACTACTACATTGTGTAAATTTTTTTGTTTGAATATTGTTGACGTTATAAAATGATGATACACGTTCAATTATAATAAGACTGATTTTATTTTAAGATAATCAGGAACTCTATTATAAGCCAAATATTATGCATTTACTTGACTCATTAATCCAATTTGTAATGGATGATAAACTAGTAACAATAACGCAGAAAACGTTTATTCAAAATGTCGCAATAATATCAAAAGATATTACAAGTAGCAATCAAACGAAACTTTAATTGTTCAACAACAACAAAGTAAAAACCTTAGAATCTCCGGATTAATGCATATGCATTATTTGATAAAGCAACCTAAACATTTTTATTATATATTATTCAGTTAATTAACAGATAACATTTGTTTTCTTCCTGTCGGAAACAAACTTCTTCCAGCCATTGATGATCTCTCTCTGCTTCTCCATATCGCTTTTATTCACCGTCACCATCAAGTTATCGCCATCAGCTTCTCCATCACGTAGTTTCCCAATTATGTGAAGAAAAATGGAATGAAGGAAAGGGTAAGTGTATGTTAGGACAGGATCCAGAAGACATAAGTGTGTAAATATATAGAACAGGATGTTCAAGGAAGATATAGTTATAGACTGTAATTTGCAAGGTGGAGATAGACAGTTGTGCATATTATATGTTGACAATATAAGGTCGAATGCGCGTATATTTCTATTTTATTATAATTCACATGTTTTTTCACTAGTCTATGGCCATCACTCTTTTGAAAAAATTTTATTGTCACTTTACATAAAAGTTACAAGTTGTAAATGACCGAACAAGTTTTTTATTTATAATATTTTCCGGAAAATATTGTTTTTAATTTTGTCAAGAGAAGTTAGAAGTTGTCAAAATTTTTGTTAATTTTTTGTTATGTTTTTCCTTTAACAGATATCAGAAAAATAATAAGCTACATAAATTAAAGTTTGTCTTTTTTATTTTTCCACTAGACTAAAATGCTTTGTTTTCTACTGAAGCTTAAACAGAAATTAGAGAACAATGACTACAAGCTTATTTGTTGAACTTGGAAGTTGCAAATGAATAGTTTTAAGCTTCAAAAAAAGAATTGATTTATAGGTTGAGTTTCTTTCGTCGCTATAATATTTTCGGTTGTCACCTTTGTTTTAGTACATACTATTTTAATTCTATATAAAATAAATATAATCGTGCTTCAAAAAATGTGTTTCAAAAATAAAAAAAAAAATATAATATAAATTACATTGTTAAATTTGAAGATTATTTTGAATTAATAATAAATGTTTTTTTAGTCATCAATATAAGCAGTTTCGATTGAGATTCTATTATTTAAAATGGAAACCTTGTGTCCATATAGATAAATTAGGAAGGTTGACTCAGAGTACTACATGTTGGATTCAATTTGTGAACCATAACCTAATTTTTATTATTATTTTTTCGAATAATGCTGTGCAAATGAGAATATTCTGATAAGCGATGTTAATTTGCTGTTTTTCCTCGTTATAAGGTGACCGCTAGAGCTTGACCAGCACAATCGTGCATATATTTTTATTTTATAAAATTATTATTTTGATATTATCATAGAATTTTTAAATATATTATTTACATGTAGTGTTATATAATGTGTAACTCTTTAATCTTATTGTTTAAGTTTTTATTCATCATTATTAATATATAGGATTTTTTTCATATGGTGATTTGCTTAATACATTTCATATTCTTAATGATTGTTATTGCTAATTAATATATTTTTGATTTCGATAAATAAATTATAATCTAAAATAATCAAATATATAATCTTCTTTAATGGAGCTTTTTAATTGTTACAATATGCATACAAAGCATTTTAAATTTATTTACTTATGTATTAGATTTATATTTTCTTATCATAATTTATATTTTCATATTGTTCTTAAAAACTAATACCTTAACATCTATCACTTTAGTATTTTGCGAACTTTTATAAGTAAATACACTGTTATGTATAAATAATATAGCTCTATTATTTTAGTAAATTGTGTAAATAGTAGTGTCTATCATAATTGTTTTGATAAATTTTATCAATATCTGAAAATTTTTGGATCTTATGGTATTATGTTTTCTGATTTTTTATTATTAAATTTAGATTCCAAAATATTATATTATTTTTTATCTTGCAACATATTTTTGTGTAAAATTTCAAAATTATATTTTAGCATCTATGATTTTATCTTTTGTATGATTTAGAATATTATCATTGTGAGTTTTAAATGTTTTATTTTAAAATTGTATACTTAGTCAAGAGAAATTTATAAAATTACATATTTACTTTTTTATTTTGGAAGATTATATGCTTTTGATTTTTGTTACTACATTAATTCAGTATTTTATAAGAATATATTAGAATTTTAGGTAGGATTTTTTATATTTTCTCAATAGATTTCGTTATAATTAAAATAAACATTAATTTATAAGTAAAATTCCTTTATATTTTTAGTTAATTATTAAAATTCAAACTTTTCTAGTAACTAATTTTGTAAAAAATAATACATGAACTAAAATTTAGTTATATACTATTATATTTTGTATATAATTATTTAGATGTAAAAGTTTAGTATATGTTAGTGGTTTTAGTTTTTGTATAAAAAATTACATAGTTAGGAATTTTAATCCATTTTTTGACGATGATTAATAATTTATTTAAATGAAACCGTTTTTGAAGTATGTTAATCTACCAATTTAATATAATAATGTCATATTTAATATATAGATCACGACTATTTTTATATAATATTAACTATAATTATCAAATTTATAAAATAACATAGAATTTTATTTTATTTCGTTCTATGATAAATTTTTAATTATTACTAATTTATAATAATATTAAATTACTAATTACAAACTTATAATGCATTATTTTATTAAAACTTTTGGTTGGAAATTTAGATTTTTTCTCAACTGATTTTATTATAACTAAATATAAAATTCATTTTTCTAATTAAAATTATTTATTATTAATATTTTATTGATTATTATGATTTAATGTAAATAATCAAATATCTCACATTAAATAGTTAATTAAGTGGTCCTTCTATGACTTGTCAACAATTAATAAAATATATGACTCTAAATTAATATATAGATTAGATAGAATATTATTATGATACTATACCATATTTTGGTCAACATAAAGATATTATACAATCTTTTTGGGTTAACAACATGCAAATATTTTAGATTTATGTCCTTAATCGAGTGTAAACAATTTCTTCAATAAACTAGTCATGATTCTTTCTATGTTTTGTTTGTATATACTATAAAAGTATTCATTGTAAACTTCTATATAAACCATGACGTATTTTCAATTTAAAGCAATCCAAAACCAAAAGTATATTCACTTTTTCTCAATTTCACATCGACAAATAATAATAAAAAAATGAAGAATCTCGCAATTTTTGTTGCTATAGCTCTCTTTTCAAGCTGTGTCACATCTCAATTCCTTGACCCAACAGATGTTGAAGAGCTCCAATGGTCGGGTTACGCTCATGCGCCCTCGGCTCATCACAAACACAACCCAAATCGGGAATTAAAGGAGTGCTTTTCCAGTTACAAGTTGGTTACAAAATGTTTGATGAAGACATTAACCAAAGAAACAACCATTGGTTCTCAATGTTGCGCCACGATCAAAGATTTGAATGAAAATTGCAAGCATACGGTTTTCAGATCGTTCCGTAACCCTTTTGTTAACAACTATGTTAAGAAACATTGCTCTGGCCATGGTGCTCCTTCTCCGGCTTAGAGTTTATTTGAAAATATCATAAATAAATCTCTTGTATCGATCCAAAGAGTTTACTACTACATTGTGTAAATTTTTTTGTTTGCTTATTGTTGACATTATAAAATGATGATACACGTTCAATTATAATAAGACTGTTTTTATTTTAAGATAATCAGGAACTCTATTATAAGCCAAATCTTATGCATTTACTAGACTCATTAATCCAATTTGTAATGGATGATAAACTAATAACAATAACGCAGAAAACGTTTATTCAAAATGTCGCAATAATATCAAAAGATATTACAAGTAGCAATCAAACGAAACTTTAATTGTTCAACAAAAACAAAGTAAAAACCTTCGAATCTCTGGGTTAATGCATATGCATTATTTGATAAAGCAATTTAAACATTTTTATTATATATTATTCAGTTAATTAACAGATAACATTTGTTTTCAACCTGTCGGAAACAAACTTCCTCCAGCCATTGATATTTTTAGATGTTATGGTATTATGTTTTCTGAATTTTTATTATCAAATTAAATTTTCAAAATATTATATTAATTTTAATATTTACAAAATAATTTGTTTTTGTGTTATATTTCTAAAATGATATTTTAACATCTTTGATTTTATTTTTATAAAATTTAGAATATTATCATTTTGAGTTATATTTTGAAAATTGTATACTTGGTCAAAAGAAATTTAAAATTTCACAATTATTTTTTTAGTTTGGAAGATTATATGATTTTTGAATTTTTGTTACTAAATTAATTTAGTATTCTTTAAAAAATATAATTGAACTTTTGGTTGGATTTTTATCTTTTTCAACGGATTTTGTTATAATTAAAATAAACACTTAATTTATAAGTAAAATTGATTTGTCATTATATTAATAATTGATTATTAAAAAGTTAAAAAATTTTAGTTACAAATTTTTTAAAATAATACATGAACTAAATGTTAGTTATGTATTATTATATTTTTGAATAATTAAACAAGTCGCATTGGCTTAGTGGTAAATGAGACCAACTGGAGTTTTCGTCCTGGGTTCGAGTAGGATTGGTCACATAGCAGGGCCCTTAACAATGAGATTTCGTGTATCCAGATGTAAGACCTTGGGTGATTAGTCTTTGGATCTACAAAACCTTTGGGATCCACACTGTTGTCAAAATATTTTTTTAAAATATTTTGTATATAATTATTTATAGATTATATATTGTTGTGAGTTCCAAAATAAATAAAATGATAATATATAGTTGTAGATATAAAAGTTTAATATATGTTAATATTTTTAGGTTTTGTATAAAACATTACATAGTTTACGAAGTTTAAACCGTTTTTTGACGATAAATAATAATTATTTAAATGAAACAATTTTTGAAAAAAATCTGTTAATTTACAAATTTAATATAATTTTCATATTTAATTTATAGAACACGTTTATTTAAATATAATATAATAATTTATACTGTAATTATAATATCAAAAAGCATAGATTTTTTCTATTATTTTATGACAAAATTTTAATTATTATTAATATATAATAATATAATATTACTTATAATGAAATTATAACGTATCATTTTATTTGAAACTATTAAAACTTTTGTAGGATTTTCATAGATTTTTCTCAACAGATTTTGTTATAACTAAATAAAATTAAAATTTCTAATTAAATTGATTTATTATTAAAATATTTATTGATTATTAAGATTTAATGTAAAAATCAAATATCTCAGATTAAAAAGTTAATTAAGAGGTCCTTCTATGACTTGTCAACAATTGATAAAATATATGACTCTAAATTAATATATAGATTAGATAGAATATTATTATGATATTATACCACATTTTGGTCAACATAAAGATATTATACAATCTTTTTGGGTTAACAACATGCAAATTTTTTAGATTTATGTTCTTAATTGAATATAAACAATTTCTTCAATAAACTAGTCATGATTCTTTCTATGTTTTGTTTGTATATGCTATAAAAGTATTCATTGTAAACTTCTATATAAACCATGACCTATTTTCATTTTAAAGCCATCCAAAACCAAAAGTATATTCACTTTTTCTCAATTTCACATCGACAAATAATAATAAAAAATGAAGAATCTCGCAATTTTTATTGCTATAGCTCTATTTTCAAGCTGTGTCACATCTCAATTCCTTGACCCAACAGATGTTGAAGAGCTCCAATGGTCGGGTTACGCTCATGCGCCCTCGGCTCATCACAAACACAACCCAAATCGGGAATTAAAGGAGTGCTTTTCCAGTTACAAGTTGGTTACAAAATGTTTGATGAAGACATTAACCAAAGAAACAACCATTGGTTCTGAATGTTGCGCCACGATCAAAGATTTGAATGATAATTGCAAGCATACGGTTTTCAGGTCGTTCCGTAACCCTTTTGTTAACAACTATGTTAAGAAACATTGCTCTGGCCATGGTGCTCCTTCTCCGGCTTAGAGTTTATTTGAAAATATCATAAATAAATCTCTTGTATCGATCCAAAGAGTTTACTACTACATTGTGTAAATTTTTTTGTTTGCTTATTGTTGACATTATAAAGTGATGATACACGTTCAATTATAATAAGACTGTTTTTATTTTAAGATAATCAGGAACTCTATTATAAGCCAAATCTTATGCATCTACTAGACTCATTAATCCAATTTGTAATGGATGATAAACTAATAACAATAACGCAGAAAACGTTTATTCAAAATGTCGCAATAATATCAAAAGATATTACAAGTAATCAAACGAAACTTTAATTGTTCAACAAAAACAAAGTAAAAACCTTCGAATCTCCGGGTTAATGCATATGCATTATTTGATAAAGCAATTTAAACATTTTTATTATATATTATTCAGTTAATTAACAGATAATATTTGTTTTCTTCCTGTCGGAAACAAACTTCTTCCAGCCATTGATGATCTCTCTCTGCTTCTCCATATCGCTTTTATTCACCGTCACCATCAAGTTATCACCATCAGCTTCTCCATCACGTAGTTTCCAAATTATGTGAAGAAAAATTGAAGAGAAGGAAAGGGTAAGTGTGTGTTAGGACAGGATCCAGGAAGACATAAGTGTGTAAATATATAGAAAAGGATTTTCGAGGAAGATATAGTATAGATTGTTATTTGCATGGTGGAGATAGACAGTTGTGCATATTATATGTTGACAATATAAGGTCGAATGCGCATATATTTCCATTTTATTATAATTCACATGTATTTCCATGTTTTTTCACTAGTCTCTGGCCATCACTCTTTTGAAAAAAATTCTTGTCACTTTACATGAAAGTTACAAGTTGTAAATGACCGAACAAGTTTTTAATTTCTAATATTTTCTTGAAAATATTGTTTTTAATTTTGTCAAGAGAAGTTAGAAGTTGCCAATTTTTTGTTATGTTTTACCTTTAACAGATATCAGAAGAATAATAAGCTACATAAATTAAAGTTTGTCTTTTTTGATTTTTCCACTAGATTAAAATGGTTTGTTTTCTACTGAAGCTTAAACAGAAAATAGAGAACAATGACTACAAACTTATTTGTTGAACTTGGAAGTTGCAAATGAATAGTTTAAGCTTCAAAAAAAGAATTGATTTATAGGTTGAGTTTCTTTTGTCGCTATAATATTTTCGGTTGTCAGCTTTGTTTTAATACATACTATTTTTATTCTATACAAAATAAATATAATCGTGCTTCAAAAAAAGTGTTTCAAAAATAAAAAAACAAATATAATCTAAATTACATTGTTAAATTTGAAGTTTATTTTGAATTAATAATAAATATTTTTTGAGTCATCAATATAAGCAGTTTCGATTGAGATTCTATTATTTAAAATGGAAACCTTGTGTCCATATAGAAAAAGTAGGAAGGTTGACTCAGAGTACTACATGTTGGATTCAATTTGTTAACCTTAACCTAATTTTTATTAATATTTTTTCGAATAATGTTGTGCAAATGAGAATATTCTGATAAGCGATATTAATTTGCTGTTTTCCTCGTTATAAGGTGACCACTAGAGCTTGACCCGCACGTTCGTGCATATATTTTTTATTTTATAAAATTGTAATTTTGATATTATCATAGAATTTTTAAATATATTATTTACATGTAGTGTTATATAATGTGTAACTCTTTAACCTCATTGTTTAAGTTTTTATTCATCATTATTAATATATAGGATTTTTTTCATATGGTGATTTGCTTAATAAATTTCATATTCTTAATGATTGTTATTGCTAATTAATATATTTTTTATTTTGATAAATAAATTATAATCTGAAATAATCAAATATATAATCTTCTTTAATAAAGCTTTTTAATTGTTACAATTTGCATACAAAGCATTTTAAATTTATTTACTTATGTAATAGATTTATATTTGCTTATCATAATTTATATTTTCATATTGTGCTTAAAAACTAATACCTTAACATCTATCACTTTAGTATTTTGCGAAACTTTTATAAGTAAATACACTGTTATGTTTAAATAATATATCTCTATTATTTTAGTAAATTGTGTAAATAGTAGTGTCTATCATATTAGTTTTGATAAATTTTATCAATATCTGATAATTTTTGGATGTTATGGTATTAAGTTTTCTGATCTTTTATTATTAAATTTAGATTCCAAAATATTATATTATTTTTTATCTTGCAACATAATTTTTTGTGTTATATTTTAAAAATTATATTTTAGCATCTATGATTTTATCTTTTATATGATTTGGAATATTATCGTTTTGAGTTTTTAATGTTTATTTTTAAAATTGTATACTTAGTCAAGAGAAATTTATAAAATTACAAATTTTCTTTTTTATTTTGGAAGATTATATGATTTTGATTTTTGTTACTACATTAATTCAGTATTTTATAAGAATATATTAGAATTTTTGATAGGAATTTTTATATTTTTCTCAACAGATTTCGTTACAATTAAAATAAACATTAAATTTATAAGTAAAATTCCTTAATATTTTTAATTAATTATTAAAATTCAAATTTTTCTAGTAACTAATTTTTTAAAAAATAGTACATAAACTAAAATTTAGTTATATACTATTATATTTTGTATATAATTATTTAGATATAAAATTTTAATACATGTTAGTGTTTTTAGTTTTTGTATAAAAAATTACATAGTTTAGGAATTTTAATCCATTTTTGACGATAATTGATAATTATTTAAATGTAACCGTTTTTTGAAGTATGTTAATATACCAATTTAATATAATGTTGTCATATTTAATATATAGTGCACGACTATTTTTATATAATATTGACTATAATTATCAAATTTATAAAATAACATAGAATTTTATTTTATTTTGTTCTATGATAAATTTTTAATTATTACTAATTTATAATAATGATAAATTACTAATTACAATATTATAATGCATTATTTTATTAAAAATATATTAAAAATTTTGGTAAGATTTTGTTAGATTTTCTCAACGGATTTTATTATAACTAAATATAAAATTCAACTTTCTAATTAAATTATTTATTATTAATATTTTATTGATTATTAAGATTTAATGTAAATAATAAAATATGCCAGATTAAGAAGTTAATTAAATGGTCCTACTATAACTTATTAACAGTAGATAAAATATATGACTCTTAATTAATAGATTAGATAGAATATTAGTATGATATTATACCATATTTTGGTCAACATTAAGATATTATACAATCTTTTGGGTTAACAACATGCAAATTTTTAAATTTATGTCCTCAATCGAATATAAACAATTTCTTCAATAAACTAGTCATGATTCTTTCCATGTTTTGTTTGTATATGCTATAAAAGTATCCACTATAAACTTCTATATAAACCATGACGTATTTTCATTTTAAAGCCATCCAAAATTAAAAGTATATTCACTTTTCTCAATTTCACATCGACAAATAATCAAGAAAAAAATGAAAAATCTCAGAATTTTTGTTGCTATAGTTCTCTTTTCAAGCTGTGTCACATCTCAATTCCTTGACCCAACAGATGTTGAAGAGCTCCAATGGTCGGTTACGCTCATGCGCCTCATCATCACAAACACAACCCAAATCGGAATTAAAGGATTGCTTTTCCAGTTACAAGTTGGTTACAAAATGTTTGATGAAGACATTAACCAAAGAAACAACCATTGGTTCTGAATGTTGCCCCACGATCAAAGAGTTGAATGAAAATTGCAAGCATACGATTTTCAGATCGTTCGTAACCCTTTTGTTAGCAACTATGTTAAAAACATTGCTCTAACCACAGTGTTCCTACTCCGGCTTAAAGTTTATTTGAAAATATCATAAATAAATCTCTTGTATCGATCCAAAGAGTTTACTACTACATTGTGTAAATTTTTTGTTTGAATATTGTTGACGTTATAAAATGATGATACACGTTCAATTATAATAAGACTGATTTTATTTTAAGATAATCAGGAACTCTATTATAAGCCAAATATTATGCATTTACTTGACTCATTAATCCAATTTGTAATGGATGATAAACTAGTAACAATAACGCAGAAAACGTTTATTCAAAATGTCGCAATAATATCAAAAGATATTACAAGTAGCAATCAAACGAAACTTTAATTGTTCAACAACAACAAAGTAAAACCTTAGAATCTCCGGATTAATGCATATGCATTATTGATAAAGCAACCTAAACATTTTTATTATATATTATTCAGTTAATTAACAGATAACATTTGTTTTCTTCCTGTCGGAAACAAACTTCTTCCAGCCATTGATGATCTCTCTCTGCTTCTCCATATCGCTTTTATTCACCGTCACCATCAAGTTATCGCCATCAGCTTCTCCATCACGTAGTTTCCCAATTATGTGAAGAAAAATGGAATGAAGGAAAGGGTAAGTGTATGTTAGGACAGGATCCAGAAGACATAAGTGTGTAAATATATAGAACAGGATGTTCAAGGAAGATATAGTTATAGACTGTAATTTGCAAGGTGGAGATAGACAGTTGTGCATATTATATGTTGACAATATAAGGTCGAATGCGCGTATATTTCTATTTTATTATAATTCACATGTTTTTCACTAGTCTATGGCCATCACTCTTTTGAAAAATTTTATTGTCACTTTACATAAAAGTTACAAGTTGTAAATGACCGAACAAGTTTTTTATTTATAATATTTTCCGGAAAATATTGTTTTTAATTTTGTCAAGAGAAGTTAGAAGTTGTCAAAATTTTTGTTAATTTTTTGTTATGTTTTTCCTTTAACAGATATCAGAAAAATAATAAGCTACATAAATTAAAGTTTGTCTTTTTATTTTTCCACTAGACTAAAATGCTTTGTTTTCTACTGAAGCTTAAACAGAAATTAGAGAACAATGACTACAAGCTTATTTGTTGAACTTGGAAGTTGCAAATGAATAGTTTTAAGCTTCAAAAAGAATTGATTTATAGGTTGAGTTTCTTTCGTCGCTATAATATTTTCGGTTGTCACCTTTGTTTTAGTACATACTATTTTAATTCTATATAAAATAAATATAATCGTGCTTCAAAAAATGTGTTTCAAAAATAAAAAAAAAAATATAATATAAATTACATTGTTAAATTTGAAGATTATTTTGAATTAATAATAAATGTTTTTTTAGTCATCAATATAAGCAGTTTCGATTGAGATTCTATTATTTAAAATGGAAACCTTGTGTCCATATAGATAAATTAGGAAGGTTGACTCAGAGTACTACATGTTGGATTCAATTTGTGAACCATAACCTAATTTTATTATTATTTTTTAATAATGCTGTGCAAATGAGAATATTCTGATAAGCGATGTTAATTTGCTGTTTTTCCTCGTTATAAGGTGACCGCTAGAGCTTGACCAGCACAATCGTGCATATATTTTTTATTTTATAAAATTATTATTTTGATATTATCATAGAATTTTTAAATATATTATTTACATGTAGTGTTATATAATGTGTAACTCTTTAATCTTATTGTTTAAGTTTTTATTCATCATTATTAATATATAGGATTTTTTTCATATGGTGATTTGCTTAATACATTTCATATTCTTAATGATTGTTATTGCTAATTAATATATTTTTGATTTCGATAAATAAATTATAATCTAAAATAATCAAATATATAATCTTCTTTAATGGAGCTTTTTAATTGTTACAATATGCATACAAAGCATTTTAAATTTATTTACTTATGTATTAGATTTATATTTTCTTATCATAATTTATATTTTCATATTGTTCTTAAAAACTAATACCTTAACATCTATCACTTTAGTATTTTGCGAACTTTTATAAGTAAATACACTGTTATGTATAAATAATATAGCTCTATTATTTTAGTAAATTGTGTAAATAGTAGTGTCTATCATAATTGTTTTGATAAATTTTATCAATATCTGAAAATTTTTGGATCTTATGGTATTATGTTTTCTGATTTTTTATTATTAAATTTAGATTCCAAAATATTATATTATTTTTTTATCTTGCAACATATTTTTGTGTAAAATTTCAAAAATTATATTTTAGCATCTATGATTTTATCTTTTGTATGATTTAGAATATTATCATTGTGAGTTTTAAATGTTTTATTTTAAAATTGTATACTTAGTCAAGAGAAATTTATAAAATTACATATTTACTTTTTTATTTTGGAAGATTATATGCTTTTGATTTTTGTTACTACATTAATTCAGTATTTTATAAGAATATATTAGAATTTTAGGTAGGATTTTTTATATTTTCTCAATAGATTTCGTTATAATTAAAATAAACATTAATTTATAAGTAAAATTCCTTTATATTTTTAGTTAATTATTAAAATTCAAACTTTTCTAGTAACTAATTTTGTAAAAAATAATACATGAACTAAAATTTAGTTATATACTATTATATTTTGTATATAATTATTTAGATGTAAAAGTTTAGTATATGTTAGTGGTTTTAGTTTTTGTATAAAAAATTACATAGTTAGGAATTTTAATCCATTTTTTGACGATGATTAATAATTTATTTAAATGAAACCGTTTTTGAAGTATGTTAATCTACCAATTTAATATAATAATGTCATATTTAATATATAGATCACGACTATTTTTATATAATATTAACTATAATTATCAAATTTATAAAATAACATAGAATTTTATTTTATTTCGTTCTATGATAAATTTTAATTATTACTAATTTATAATAATATTAAATTACTAATTACAAACTTATAATGCATTATTTTATTAAAACTTTTGGTTGGAAATTTAGATTTTTTCTCAACTGATTTTATTATAACTAAATATAAAATTCATTTTTCTAATTAAAATTATTTATTATTAATATTTTATTGATTATTATGATTTAATGTAAATAATCAAATATCTCACATTAAATAGTTAATTAAGTGGTCCTTCTATGACTTGTCAACAATTAATAAAATATATGACTCTAAATTAATATATAGATTAGATAGAATATTATTATGATACTATACCATATTTTGGTCAACATAAAGATATTATACAATCTTTTTGGGTTAACAACATGCAAATATTTTAGATTTATGTCCTTAATCGAGTGTAAACAATTTCTTCAATAAACTAGTCATGATTCTTTCTATGTTTTGTTTGTATATACTATAAAAGTATTCATTGTAAACTTCTATATAAACCATGACGTATTTTCAATTTAAAGCAATCCAAAACCAAAAGTATATTCACTTTTTCTCAATTTCACATCGACAAATAATAATAAAAAAATGAAGAATCTCGCATTTTTGTTGCTATAGCTCTCTTTTCAAGCTGTGTCACATCTCAATTCCTTGACCCAACAGATGTTGAAGAGCTCCAATGGTCGGTTACGCTCATGCCCTCGCTCATCACAAACACAACCCAAATCGGAATTAAAGGAGTGCTTTTCCAGTTACAAGTTGGTTACAAAATGTTTGATGAAGACATTAACCAAAGAAACAACCATTGGTTCTCAATGTTATACCACGATCAAAGATTTGAATGAAAATTGCAAGCATACGGTTTTCAGATCGTTCCGTAACCCTTTGTTAACAACTATGTTAAGAAACATTGCTCTGGCCATGGTGCTCCTTCTCCGGCTTAGAGTTTATTTGAAAATATCATAAATAAATCTCTTGTATCGATCCAAAGAGTTTACTACTACATTGTGTAAATTTTTTTGTTTGCTTATTGTTGACATTATAAAATGATGATACACGTTCAATTATAATAAGACTGTTTTTATTTTAAGATAATCAGGAACTCTATTATAAGCCAAATCTTATGCATTTACTAGACTCATTAATCCAATTTGTAATGGATGATAAACTAATAACAATAACGCAGAAAACGTTTATTCAAAATGTCGCAATAATATCAAAAGATATTACAAGTAGCAATCAAACGAAACTTTAATTGTTCAACAAAAACAAAGTAAAAACCTTCGAATCTCTGGGTTAATGCATATGCATTATTTGATAAAGCAATTTAAACATTTTTATTATATATTATTCAGTTAATTAACAGATAACATTTGTTTTCAACCTGTCGGAAACAAACTTCCTCCAGCCATTGATATTTTTAGATGTTATGGTATTATGTTTTCTGAATTTTTATTATCAAATTAAATTTTCAAAATATTATATTAATTTTAATATTTACAAAATAATTTGTTTTTTGTGTTATATTTCTAAAAATGATATTTTAACATCTTTGATTTTATTTTTATAAAATTTAGAATATTATCATTTTGAGTTATATTTTGAAAATTGTATACTTGGTCAAAAGAAATTTAAAATTTCACAATTATTTTTTTAGTTTGGAAGATTATATGATTTTTGAATTTTTGTTACTAAATTAATTTAGTATTCTTTAAAAAATATAATTGAACTTTTGGTTGGATTTTTATCTTTTTCAACGGATTTTGTTATAATTAAAATAAACACTTAATTTATAAGTAAAATTGATTTGTCATTATATTAATAATTGATTATTAAAAAGTTAAAAAATTTTAGTTACAAATTTTTTAAAATAATACATGAACTAAATGTTAGTTATGTATTATTATATTTTGAATAATTAAACAAGTCGCATTGGCTTAGTGGTAAATGAGACCAACTGAGTTTTCGCCCGGGTTCGAGTAGGATTGGTCACATAGCAGGGCCCTTAACAATGAGATTTCGTGTATCCAGATGTAAGACCTTGGGTGATTAGTCTTTGGATCTACAAAACCTTTGGGATCCACACTGTTGTCAAAATATTTTTTTAAAATATTTTGTATATAATTATTTATAGATTATATATTGTTGTGAGTTCCAAAATAAATAAAATGATAATATATAGTTGTAGATATAAAAGTTTAATATATGTTAATATTTTTAGGTTTTGTATAAAACATTACATAGTTTACGAAGTTTAAACCGTTTTTTGACGATAAATAATAATTATTTAAATGAAACAATTTTTGAAAAAAATCTGTTAATTTACAAATTTAATATAATTTTCATATTTAATTTATAGAACACGTTTATTTAAATATAATATAATAATTTATACTGTAATTATAATATCAAAAAGCATAGATTTTTTTCTATTATTTTATGACAAAATTTTAATTATTATTAATATATAATAATATAATATTACTTATAATGAAATTATAACGTATCATTTTATTTGAAACTATTAAAACTTTTGTAGGATTTTCATAGATTTTTCTCAACAGATTTTGTTATAACTAAATAAAATTAAAATTTCTAATTAAATTGATTTATTATTAAAATATTTATTGATTATTAAGATTTAATGTAAAAATCAAATATCTCAGATTAAAAAGTTAATTAAGAGGTCCTTCTATGACTTGTCAACAATTGATAAAATATATGACTCTAAATTAATATATAGATTAGATAGAATATTATTATGATATTATACCACATTTTGGTCAACATAAAGATATTATACAATCTTTTTGGGTTAACAACATGCAAATTTTTTAGATTTATGTTCTTAATTGAATATAAACAATTTCTTCAATAAACTAGTCATGATTCTTTCTATGTTTTGTTTGTATATGCTATAAAAGTATTCATTGTAAACTTCTATATAAACCATGACCTATTTTCATTTTAAAGCCATCCAAAACCAAAAGTATATTCACTTTTTCTCAATTTCACATCGACAAATAATAATAAAAAATGAAGAATCTCGCAATTTTTATTGCTATAGCTCTATTTTCAAGCTGTGTCACATCTCAATTCCTTGACCCAACAGATGTTGAAGAGCTCCAATGGTCGGTTACGCCATGCCCTCGCTCATCACAAACACAACCCAAATCGGAATTAAAGGAGTGCTTTTCCAGTTACAAGTTGGTTACAAAATGTTTGATGAAGACATTAACCAAAGAAACAACCATTGGTTCTGAATGTTAGCCACGATCAAAGATTTGAATGATAATTGCAAGCATACGGTTTTCAGGTCGCTCCGTAACCCTTTTGTTAACAACTATGTTAAGAAACATTGCTCTGGCCATGGTGCTCCTTCTCCGGCTTAGAGTTTATTTGAAAATATCATAAATAAATCTCTTGTATCGATCCAAAGAGTTTACTACTACATTGTGTAAATTTTTTTGTTTGCTTATTGTTGACATTATAAAGTGATGATACACGTTCAATTATAATAAGACTGTTTTTATTTTAAGATAATCAGGAACTCTATTATAAGCCAAATCTTATGCATCTACTAGACTCATTAATCCAATTTGTAATGGATGATAAACTAATAACAATAACGCAGAAAACGTTTATTCAAAATGTCGCAATAATATCAAAAGATATTACAAGTAATCAAACGAAACTTTAATTGTTCAACAAAACAAAGTAAAACCTTCGAATCTCGGGTTAATGCATATGCATTATTTGATAAAGCAATTTAAACATTTTTATTATATATTATTCAGTTAATTAACAGATAATATTTGTTTTCTTCCTGTCGGAAACAAACTTCTTCCAGCCATTGATGATCTCTCTCTGCTTCTCCATATCGCTTTTATTCACCGTCACCATCAAGTTATCACCATCAGCTTCTCCATCACGTAGTTTCCAAATTATGTGAAGAAAAATTGAAGAGAAGGAAAGGGTAAGTGTGTGTTAGGACAGGATCCAGGAAGACATAAGTGTGTAAATATATAGAAAAGGATTTTCGAGGAAGATATAGTATAGATTGTTATTTGCATGGTGGAGATAGACAGTTGTGCATATTATATGTTGACAATATAAGGTCGAATGCGCATATATTTCCATTTTATTATAATTCACATGTATTTCCATGTTTTTTCACTAGTCTCTGGCCATCACTCTTTTGAAAAAATTCTTGTCACTTTACATGAAAGTTACAAGTTGTAAATGACCGAACAAGTTTTAATTTCTAATATTTTCTTGAAAATATTGTTTTTAATTTTGTCAAGAGAAGTTAGAAGTTGCCAATTTTTTGTTATGTTTTACCTTTAACAGATATCAGAAGAATAATAAGCTACATAAATTAAAGTTTGTCTTTTTTGATTTTTCCACTAGATTAAAATGGTTTGTTTTCTACTGAAGCTTAAACAGAAAATAGAGAACAATGACTACAAACTTATTTGTTGAACTTGGAAGTTGCAAATGAATAGTTTAAGCTTCAAAAAAGAATTGATTTATAGGTTGAGTTTCTTTTGTCGCTATAATATTTTCGGTTGTCAGCTTTGTTTTAATACATACTATTTTTATTCTATACAAAATAAATATAATCGTGCTTCAAAAAGTGTTTCAAAATAAAAACAAATATAATCTAAATTACATTGTTAAATTTGAAGTTTATTTTGAATTAATAATAAATATTTTTGAGTCATCAATATAAGCAGTTTCGATTGAGATTCTATTATTTAAAATGGAAACCTTGTGTCCATATAGAAAAGTAGGAAGGTTGACTCAGAGTACTACATGTTGGATTCAATTTGTTAACCTTAACCTAATTTTTATTAATATTTTTCGAATAATGTTGTGCAAATGAGAATATTCTGATGCGATATTAATTTGCTGTTTTCCTCGTTATAAGGTGACCACTAGAGCTTGACCATACGTTAAATGCATATATTTTTATTTTATAAAATTGTAATTTTGATATTATCATAGAATTTTTAAATATATTATTTACATGTAGTGTTATATAATGTGTAACTCTTTAACCTCATTGTTTAAGTTTTTATTCATCATTATTAATATATAGGATTTTTTCATATGGTGATTTGCTTAATAAATTTCATATTCTTAATGATTGTTATTGCTAATTAATATATTTTTTATTTTGATAAATAAATTATAATCTGAAATAATCAAATATATAATCTTCTTTAATAAAGCTTTTTAATTGTTACAATTTGCATACAAAGCATTTTAAATTTATTTACTTATGTAATAGATTTATATTTGCTTATCATAATTTATATTTTCATATTGTGCTTAAAAACTAATACCTTAACATCTATCACTTTAGTATTTTCTTGAAACTTTTATAAGTAAATACACTGTTATGTTTAAATAATATATCTCTATTATTTTAGTAAATTGTGTAAATAGTAGTGTCTATCATATTAGTTTTGATAAATTTTATCAATATCTGATAATTTTTGGATGTTATGGTATTAAGTTTTCTGATCTTTTATTATTAAATTTAGATTCCAAAATATTATATTATTTTTTATCTTGCAACATAATTTTTTGTGTTATATTTTAAAAATTATATTTTAGCATCTATGATTTTATCTTTTATATGATTTGGAATATTATCGTTTTGAGTTTTTAATGTTTATTTTTAAAATTGTATACTTAGTCAAGAGAAATTTATAAAATTACAAATTTTCTTTTTATTTTGGAAGATTATATGATTTTGATTTTTGTTACTACATTAATTCAGTATTTTATAAGAATATATTAGAATTTTTGATAGGAATTTTTATATTTTTCTCAACAGATTTCGTTACAATTAAAATAAACATTAAATTTATAAGTAAAATTCCTTAATATTTTTAATTAATTATTAAAATTCAAATTTTTCTAGTAACTAATTTTTTAAAAAATAGTACATAAACTAAAATTTAGTTATATACTATTATATTTTGTATATAATTATTTAGATATAAAATTTTAATACATGTTAGTGTTTTTAGTTTTTGTATAAAAAATTACATAGTTTAGAATTTTAATCCATTTTGACGATAATTGATAATTATTTAAATGTAACCGTTTTTTGAAGTATGTTAATATACCAATTTAATATAATGTTGTCATATTTAATATATAGTGCACGACTATTTTTATATAATATTGACTATAATTATCAAATTTATAAAATAACATAGAATTTTATTTTATTTTGTTCTATGATAAATTTTTAATTATTACTAATTTATAATAATGATAAATTACTAATTACAATATTATAATGCATTATTTTATTAAAAATATATTAAAAATTTTGGTAAGATTTTGTTAGATTTTCTCAACGGATTTTATTATAACTAAATATAAAATTCAACTTTCTAATTAAATTATTTATTATTAATATTTTATTGATTATTAAGATTTAATGTAAATAATAGTCATATTAAGAAGTTAATTAAATGGTCATACTATAACTTGTTAACAGTAGATAAAATATATGACTCTTAATTAATAGATCATATAGAATATTAGTATGATATTATACCATATTTTGGTCAACATTAAGATATTATACAATATTTTTGGGTTAACAACATGCAAATTTTAGATTTATGTCCTTAATCGAATATAAACAATTTCTTCCATAACTAGTCATGATTCTTTTTATTTTTTGTTTGTATATGCTATAAAAGTATTCATTGTAAACTTTTATATAAACCCTCACGTAGTTTCATTTTAAAGTCATCCAGAACTAAAACATATTCCTTTTCTCAATTTCATATCGACAAATAATCAAGAAAAAAAATGAAAAATCTCAGAATTTTTGTTGCTATAGTTCTTTTTTCAAACTGTGTCACATCTCAATTCTTTGACCCAACAGATGTTGAAGAGCTCCAATAGTTGGGTTACGCTCGGGCGCCCTCGGCTATCCACGAACACAGCCCAAATCGGGAATTAAATGAGTGCTTTTCCAGCTACAATTTGGTAACAAAATGTTTGATGAAGACATTAACCAAAGAAACAACCAATGGTTCTGAATGTTGCCCCACGATCAAAGAGTTGAATGAAAATTGCAAGCATACGATTTTCAGATCGTTCCGTAACCCTTTTGTTAGCAACTATGTTAAAAAACATTGCTCTAACCACAGTGTTCCTACTCCGGCTTAAAGTTTATTTGAAAATATAATTAATAAATCTCTTGTATTGATCAAAAGAGTTTACTATTCCATTGTGTAACTTTTCTTTTGCTTATTGTTGTACATTATAAAAGTTCAATTATAATAAGACCGTTTTTATTTGAAGATAATCAGCAACTCTATTATAAGCCAAACATTATACTAGACTCATTAATCCTATTTGTATGATAAACTAATAACAAAAACATAAACTTTGTTCAAAATGTCGCAATAACATCAAAAGATATTCAAGTACTAATCAAACGAAACTTTAGTTGTTCAACAACAACAAAGTGAAAACCTTCAAATCTCCGAACTAATGCAAACGCATTATTGATAAAGCAGTCCAAGCATTTTCATTATATATAATTCAATTAACATATACCATTTGTCTTCTTCCTGTCGGAAACAAACTTCTTCCAGCCGTTGATGATCTCTCTCTGCTTCTCCATATCGCTTTTCTTTACTGTCACCATCAAGTTATCGCCGTCAGCTTCACTCTTTTCCTCTCCTAAGGAAATTTTGTGGATTACTCGTGAAGGAAGCTCATCGAGCTCACGCATTACTTTCTCAATATCGATCACAAGTCTCTCTGCGAGTGTTCTTGAAAAATCTTCTCTGATGACGACTCGAAGAACTGTTATGTGTTGTGCGTTAGGAGGCATTGTATATGCCGGCACTATCCATCCGTACCTACATTTTAAATATAAATAAAGTTATAGATACATATATAATAGTCATACACAAGTGTAGTTACTTATTTTAATGAATCTTTTAAGTATCAATAACGTCTTATTTATGTATTTACTCTCAAGTGCATTCACAATGAAACCTTTCGAAATGAGAAAGAGTAGAAGATATTAGAGCATCTCCATTGCTAAAGTTATCAAAATGTAATTACAAACAATAATATTATTTTAATTCATTTATATAATTATTTTTAAGAATAATTATTTATCTTTTTTTGGGCAACGAAAAATAATTATTTATCGAATGACACTTTTCTTTAGAATATTATATACAGTTTCTATGGTCTCTCAAATATAAACTAACCTGCGAAGCATGTCCGAGACTTCGAACTCAGTGTGAGAGCTGCTGTCTTTCAAGGAGAAAGCGACAAGTGGCACCCCCTCATCCTTTGATACGATGTTGAACCTTCCTGTCTTCTCAAGTCCTTCTCTTAACACGATCATATTCTCTCTGCAATTCTCCATCACATTTCTATAACCCTGTTTGATACATTTCATTTTACTAAGGAATTTCTAATTACAAAGCATTAACATGATATATATAGTATTCACAGTAGTCATGGACTGACTCACCTCGTGGCCCAATCGGATAAGTTGGTAGTATTGAGCTATGACTTGACTCGAACCTGCGTTATTGAGTAAATCAATGAGAAGTGATTGACGATGAGTGAAAACAAAATACAACTCATAAAAAGTTCAGAAATTCTAAATATATGAAAAAAAAAATCGCACTTTGATATGACGACGTCTAAGTTACGTTATATCCTACTTAAAGTGAAAACAAATTTGGCCTGTATCACTTTGATGTTCATGTCCTACTTATTTCTTAAATTATTCAAAGTACATAAAAGTGGAAAAAAGTTTGACCTCTGTTGCTCCATCACTTTGATGATCACCTACGACTAATTTTTAAAGTGGCTTTATTTTTGTATATTGAAGTAGAAAGATATTTAACCTCCATCACTTTGATGTTAGTCAATTTATATCATGGCTACTACATATAAGTCAAACAAGAAAGATTAGGATCATAGCAAGAAAAATAAAACAAACAATAACTAAGACCATCACTAAGTTAACTTACCTTTGGAGAAATTGAGCGTAAAAGTGGGTTGGTCAGCACCAAGATAATTGATATGGAAGATGAGTTCCTCAGGCAAATCCTCTTTGTTTCTCCAGACAACCCAGCCAATCCCAGCGTACACAAGTCCATACTTGTGACCACTCACATTTATACTTTTCACCAATGGCAATCTAAAGTCCCATTCCAATTCTGGATACAGAAATGGTGCAATGAATCCTCCACTTGCCGCATCCACATGGATTGGTGTGTCCCATCTATCAAAAACATGCAAATATCAACACACTTATTAGTTGTTTTGATTAGTCTAAACGTTTTAAATATTCTAACTGTAGTACTACTATATCGT
>CM028687.1:64083452-64150052 GCA_016771965.1 Brassica carinata | reverse complement strand
ACACCCTTCAACGAAGTTAGGGTCTTGTATGCTTCAGCAGGGATATCAGCGAAGTAGGTCTCCACAAGAACATTCAAACCAGATAGAGTTGATTCAAGTTCAGCATAGGCTCCAGTAAAGGCCTGGAGTTTATGGCCCTCAAGATCCATGACAAGGACAGGCTCGTCAAGCTGAATCCAGGTGGCACCAGCTGCCTTAAGCTCGGTGATCACTTCCCTGTACACAAATTAAAGTCATAATATTCAGTGACATGTCAGAGGATCATTCATAACTTACAGAAAGATAAAAAAAAGTGATTTCTTACTTGTAGACAGCGAGGACTTTGGGGAGAAGAGAAAGAAGGTCAAATGACTTCTCAACACCCTTGGCAGCTTTAGAAAGCAACAAGTAAGAGACAGGGCCAACAAGTACAGGGACGGTGTCAACACCAAGCTGCAAGAAAATCAAGTTTATAAGATTTAGAACTTAAAAAGAGCAGTCTAGCAGATGAAAACGAAACCTAATTTAAGTGTACAAACGACAATTAGCAGAAGAACAAAAACTACTTTAGGTGTACAAAACACAACCACAGTCAAATTAATTTCTACCAGCTATTCTACCAAGAAAGTGAGTACATTCTTAACAGTATCCTCTGTGAAACACCATTCAATGGATCTAAGCTCAAAAGGTTAAATCCTGGAACCAAAGCCTATTATTACCAATACATTAATCCTAGAGCAGATATATTAATTTCCTACAAAATGGATAATAATGAAGAATGATACGTACTGCCTTGGCCTCCTTGTACTCATTCACAGCCTTGTGAGAAGCGTAGGAAAAGTTGACATCAGGGCCCAACTCAGGGACGATGTAGTGGCTGCATCCATAAAACATCATTAGATTAGTCCAAAAGTTTTTTTTTTTTTAAATCCACCAAACAATGTCGCTGCAAGAGACAGGAGAGAGGGTTCAAGACTCACTAGTTGGTGTCAAACCACTTGGTCATTTCCATGGCGGGCACAGAGGCATTTCCTCTGGCCATGGAGAAGTACACATCCAACCCAATCTCACCACCGGTGTATCCGTATCTTGGTGGAACAGCACCGAGCATGGCGGTGGTGTCAAGAACCTGGTCGTAGTGAGCAAAGGTGTTGCTTGGGATGTACTTAGTCCCAGCCTCAGACATCTGCTTCCAGATGGCGGACCTGAGATCAGCCGACACCTTCTGAAGATCCTCGGCAGTGCTCTTTTTATCCCAGAAAGACTCCAACGCAAACTTGAGCTCTCTCTTGGGGCCCATACGAGGATATCCAACAATGTGCGACGCCATTTTTGATTTTCTTTTACTGCATCAACCAAAAAACAAGATCAATATCTCAAAGTTAAATAAAAATAAGTTAATTTAATCATTTAACTTGTTAATATACTATAGAATAATAAGGATAAGTTTATGACTCCAAGAAAGCACAAGCAGTTCACGTGTTCGCAAAAAAAAAAAAATCGAAAAGTGTAGCAGCTTTTTTGTCGTATTATATGATTGAGATAAACGAGATAAGTCTACTTCAAAATAGAATTTGAAAAAGTTTCAGATCAGATCACATGCAACATTCGTCACTACGATGTTTCCAAAGCGGATCTAACACATACGAGCCTCATATTCATAACAACGATCATTTTTCAATAGATCGCAAATCAGATCCAGAACCAGATCTACAAAACCGAATAACACCAGAAACTCAGATCTGTGAGTGATGAACTCTCTCACCGTTTAGATATACACTACGAACAAACAGATCGCGGAAACCAAATACGATATTCAAATCAAATCACACACTGGAGAAAGTAGTATTTACAACAACAACAACAACAACGTGAAGACGAAGAACGAAATGAACGACGAAGGGGGGAGCTAAATAAGGGAGAACGTAGGGAAGCTAGAGAAACTCGGAGACGTACCTCACGGAGGAAGAATCGGAGAAGAGAAGAAGAAAGGGTTGGCTAGGAAGAAGAGAAGGCGAGGAAGGAGAGTGGGCTACTGAGTTTATTTATAGCAAAACAAATATTGATAGATCGTTGGGCTCTGTGTATTATTGTCTAGATCTGGTGGTTGATATTTTCGGCAATTATCATTTATTTATTTATTTATTTTCTTTTGTTTTATTCTTACGGCTATTTAATGTGTATTTATTTTCCCATAATATATTTTCTTACCAAATACTACAATACAAGTATGAATAGAGGCTATAGAGCTAATAAATACGGTTCTATCATACTAGAAAAATACAATATACCAATCACCTTTTTCAATTTACTTTTTCCCTCAACACATATTATTCTAACAAATAAATCATATATATAAATTGTTTTCCTGATTACATGTAAGTTTAATAAAATAATTAGTGTTTTAATAAAAAAAAAATAATGTAGTATTATTTTAAAAATAATTTACGATACATTTATTTGTTACTCGATGTATCTGTATTGTTGGCTTGAAATTTTAAAACATGAACAGTGTAATTTTATATAATTCATTAAGAACGAATCTTTAGATAATATCTTAACTAATAACAGAAATATCTTCGCTTCAAATTTGTATTGTAGTTTTGATTAGTAAAGGTCAATCTATTTATTTTTTACTCTAGTAAAGTCTAATTTAGTTAAACGTAATTGAAATGTATAGGAAGAGATTAAACAGAGAATTAAAACGTGAAGGGGAGTTGGTGGTGTACGTGGGAGCGATGAGTTGGTGGTGTACGTGGGAGCTATGCCTATGAGTTGGTGGCGTGGGACCCGCGATGAGTTGGTGAGGATTCACATTTCACAGTGAAGTTTCTGCTAAATACGACGGCGTTTAGTGTCAGCAGGAAGAGTATCGACATTGAGCCCCGCTCATGCTCGGCAGCGTTTTGAGAACCATGTGGAGGTTGAAGCTGATTATTTTTGATTAAAAAAAAAATCCCATAATTTGACTACTAAAACATTCAATTTGTATTAGTTTTCATTAACATTCAATCTAGTACATACAAATATATTTCTTAGTCATTACTATGATATTTATGTTTTTATATAGTTGGCCGAGAAAATTATATGTTGGGTGAATATATTAGATTAGTAGGTAAAGAAAGGGAATTATCCGATTATGCCCCCAAAATATATATGTTCTCGTTTAAATTCATAAACAAAGTGATGAGTGCTTTTCATCTTGTTGTTTGCTGATGATTTGGCCACCAAACATTGATTCTTAACTTATATTATCTTCATCGCTTCCCTTGATTATATGTTACTTTTTTATTTTCTTTATGTTTTTATGACGTTAAATCTTGAATAAACAAAAAAACTTTGACGATTACAAAAATAAACTTTGTATTAGACATCTTAAGAACTTCACTGTTTCTCAAGCTTGCGTTACAACATTCGAAACTCAAAGTCCATTTCACATACTAGTAGTCTAAGAAATCTATGCATAGTGGTATTAATATGTTTTTTCGCACACCAAATTACCAATCATTGATCCTTAATTTTCAGGTCTAACCATAGCACATACACTACTTTATTAATAAGATATATTGTAAGCTCATAAGCGGGGGACTTGTGAGCATATTCCAAGTTCAAGATCTAGTTTGGACTTTTTGTGTTCCATTCTCTTGTATCGGAAATTGTGTAGGTGTGTTTTTCGAGTTTTAAAATAAAAAAATTGTAGAGGATGGCGATGCTCCAAACCGACAATTCAGTCAACCAAATGCTGATTCTTCCTTAACCAACGTCAACCAAATGCTTACTGAAGAGTAGTTTGACACGGTATGGATAAAAACTATATTGTATAGTTTTTTTTGACATGAAATATTGTATAGGTTATTAGTGTATAGGTTTGTTATATGATTTGTATTCTGCGCTAAATTGTTATTAGTAATTGTCAATCACAGCAAGTAAGTTGAACATCAGTTACACGAGACGGGACTTCAAGTAGCAGGAAAATTGCATATGCATCCTTAAAGTTGGTTTGTCGGTGGATTTAGAATCAGATCTACCATTATAATAATAGCAACATTCACACGAGCATTTAATGAAAACCATCTTTTTATTTTCATTTTATTGTTTTGAAACCCAAACAATAATACACTCATAATCAGATCAAACGTAAAAAGAAAATTTGTGATGTATTTTATGGAATTATTGAACTAACTCGTACGCGTATTTTGAAAATTACATATACAAACCATATTATATGTTGTATATATCTAAACATATTATTTTGCGCCATCTCTAGTTTGGTAGATCGTATAATAAATAATAAACGGATCATAAGATCCAAAAACATCCTTATTGCTGGCTTATAAACTTTTGTGCTAAAGGTATGCTTTTAGCCATGTGAGTTAATAATGATAAGCATACGTATATACATCTTCCTTTGTCTTGAAAGTTGTTAATTTAGACAACTTATAATAATCTCAAGATTCAGAAAGAAGTTGATAATCTATTAAAAAAAGATTAAGATTCAGAAATTATTCACCTGAATCTCAATTACAAGGCTTCACTGTTAACAATTGAGTATATAATGAAAAATGAAAAGCCGAAACCCTTGTTTGGCAGAGTCCATTCTTAAAGATTTACAATGCTTACACTAGCAACTCAAACTTAACACGTTGAAAGAAAAATCCAAACAGCAATACACTCTCTCAGTTCTCACTTCTCATGTTCCAATACAAAACAATTTAGAGCTGCATCTTTAAAGTCACAAACCAAAGAAAACCTCAAAGTAGTATGGAGAGATACAAATCAATCAAATCAATAAATATGAAAGCTGAAGCAAGAGAAAAGGCAACACAGACACACAAAGACTAGCAAAAGAAGAGAAAACTCGGTACAAAAAGAAATGATTAGCGGCTTCTTCTTGCCCCACTTAAAACAGAGCACACAGTCTGATGAAGAAAAAAAGAAGACAAAACCCCGAAGTGCCAATCATTACCACGTAACAAACATATATTTACTTGAGTTCAGATGTATTACCCTTCGAGCTTTCAATCTGAGTCACTCGAACTAGAGCTTGAGCTTGAGCTTGAAGAACTGGACTTACTCTTCTTCTTCT
Organism: Brassica carinata; assembly: GCA_016771965.1. NCBI lineage: Eukaryota > Viridiplantae > Streptophyta > Magnoliopsida > Brassicales > Brassicaceae > Brassica > Brassica carinata. The sequence goes on along the minus strand of CM028687.1, from coordinate 64,144,987 downwards.
CCTTCTTCTTCTCCTTCTTTTCTGACTTGCCTTCTTCCTCTGCAATGCTTTCCCCTGATTTTTCCAGAGTTTCTTTGGATTCATGACTCTGTACAATCGCATCAGCATTTCTCGAGGTCTCAGCTTTTGCTTCCTCAGTCATAACTTCATCACTTACTGTTACATTACCAGAGTCAATGGCTTCTGTAGGGATCACCACTCTTTCAGAGATTACTTCCATTGCCATCCCCTCTTTTGGTTCAGAAGGTCTTGGAATTTCCTCCAGTGATCGAGTTTCCACATCGGACGTCGCTATCTCTTTCCCTCTACTTTCCTCTTCCTCTTCCTTTTCTTCTTTCTCAGGTGTGTTGTTCAGATGAACATTTGTCTCATCAACAGACCTTTCTTCAACTGAAGACCCTGGTGATTCGGTTTCAACTGCACTCTTGGTTTCTCCAGACACACCTTCTGACTTTGGTGACACTGGCTGCTTGCCCATGCTCTCTTCAACAGCCTGGTTCATAGCAGTATCTAGATCATCCTTCGATGTAGCTTCCACAACTGTCAAACCTGACTCTGTCTCTGTTGAATTTCCATAATTTTCTTTAGCCAACTGGTCTTGAACGGTGCTAGGAAGAATAACATCCTCAACCTCAGATCCTTCATGTATCTGCTGGAAAGCAGATTCTATGTCCTCAACCGATCTCGCTTCCAAAACAGGCAGAGCTTCGTTCAGTTGGTTGGCAGTGTCTGATCCTATCGAAGATGGCCCAGGTTCAGAATCTGTCACAACTTCCTTAACACTGAAGTCTCCAATCGTGTCAAGTTCAGACAACAATCCTTCATCAATCTCTTTGATCTCGTCTGCCTCTTCAGTGATAACTTCAGGAGGAGTTTGAGATATAGCATGCAAATCTGTAAGCTGATCTAATCGCTCCACCACATGGTCAAGCTCGTCGTAAACAGTCTCTTGGAAGAACTCCGCTCTTGAGCCTTCACCAATCATAGGTGTTTTGTACTCAGGAGACTCTGCTGGAGATGAGGATGTGTCAGATGTCAAACAAGATAAATCGGCTGTATCCTCAGGAGCATCATGATACTCGTGGAAAGTGATGTTGCGAGAAAAAACCACACTAACAGGAGCTGCACGAGCTGGTACCTGCAATAACGCCTCACAACGGTAAGAAACAGATCTCTCGCTTGAAAAAAATTGCAGAAAGAACAAAGAAACAAGTCCCAAATTGATCGTACATTATTTTGTAGGTTATGATGTTTAGCATATCACATAATTTAAGCTTAGAGGAAATCACTAGAAGTTCGTATACAAAACTCATAAAGAAAAAACGTTGTAGTGATGGGCATCAAAGAAAGATAAGTTTTATGACTTACTTGATCTTCACCAGGTTCAGGTGATGCTTGTTCTACAACAGATTTATCAGACCAAGTCAGTTCTCTATCTGATTCATAAGGAGTCGTTTCTTCGGATCCCACATTTGGGGCACTAGCATTCACAGAGTCTACTTCAATATCCATAGTTTGATTGGGAACTAATGACTGAACTAGATCTTGTTCCGACTGCAAAACATCTTCATCATTAAAAGAATGCGCCTCGGCATACTCAACTGCTCCAGAAGACAAAGTGGAGTAACTGTCTATTGGGATGTCTGCGTTGAATGTTTGAGGAGTTGCTTCATCTTTCTGTCTATCCTCTTCCTCGTGCATTATCCCTTCAGCTACTGATCTGTTAACAGAAGTTTCAGCTACCACATCAGATGATTCTTCCAGTGCTGACACATGCTCCCTCGTGTCGTCATGTCCCAAAGCTGAATTTGTATGCTCAACTGGGAGATGTTGTTCAAGCATCCCTGAAGATACTACTTCCTCTCCTGTAACATGTGAGCTACTCTCTCCTACTTCCCTTGTGCTTCTCTCAGTCTCATCAGAAGTGGAATGAATTTCCGCGTTTTCACCTTCATTGTCTGGGTTTTCCTGTACTTCATCCACATTCTTTCCAGGTAGGTCTGGTTTGTAATCAGACGACACCGAAGAAAACGATGGGAACCTACTTCCAGAACGAGGACTCGTATCGTAAACAGGTTCTACGTGGTGGTCCTCCACCAAAACAGAAAGATCATGAGCTGCTAAGTCCTCCAGCGAGGGGCGTGCAGTCATGAAAGGTGCTACATCATGATCATCATCCACCCCTCTTGGAATATGGATTTCTAATCCGCCAAAAGAAGGCTGGGAAGAAGTTTCGTGAAGATCATCAACTTTCTGCTCAGAACCCATCATTGCTTCATTCTCACTAATATCCCCTCTCTCTTCTTCTGTCTCTGATAAGGATGAGTCACTATCACTGGAATCCTCTTCATCATGTCTTGACTTATCAGAAGTTTCTCCGTCCGTCATGTTTGATTCCTCATGGTTTGCTTCTGGACTTCCCAGTATTATCTCAGCCACATCATGATGAAGATTTCTGCTATCACCTTGCTCATCGAAATCTGAATCTTCTGACGAATGGCTTTTGTCTTCATCATGGTCAGAAGCTGAATGAGTTTTCTCTTCATCACGGTCAGAAGCCGAATGGGTTTTCTCTTCATCATGGTCAGAAGCTTCAGCCTTCGATTCTCCATCACCATCCTGTTCATCCACCTTCTTTTCGTCATCCTCTAGGATTGTGCACACAGATTCAGTATCAGGAACAGAGCTGACTTTTGATTCACTAACTTCACTGAGCTGCCTCTCATAAGGATAATAGCTCGTTCCCTCGTTTGCTAATCTCTCCAGCACAAAGAAAGGACGCAGCCTATCATTCCTGGGACCTCCGAGCATCGATGGACCAACGCTAAAACTCTCATGCCTTCTGAACACTTGATCCTTCGGTTGTTGAGATGAGGAGATCTCTTCCTCGAAACCTTCACCACCCTTCACCTCTGGCTTCTCTTCGTTTGGATCATATGGAGAATCAAAAGGGTTTTTCCTAGCGAACATAATGGACGGGGCAGAGCCAGGTATATCCATATCATCGTACGGATCATACGGAAGATCAAACGGATTCCTTGCGGTTGAGATGGGCGGCATGTTAATGGGAACATCAGCACTATCAAAATCAATCAGATTTTTCTCAGCCATCACTCTCATATTGTGACGAGCCCTTCTCCTGGCAATAAGATTCTCCAACCGTTGGTTTCTTTCGAGCTCGAGAGTTCCTAGATCCATAACGTTTTTCTGGTCAGCCTCTGTCCACTTGATAGCTGATTTACTCTCATCATCCTTCTCTTCCTTCTTCTCCTCCTCCTCTTCCTCTTCTTCTTCATCCTCTTCGTTCTCATTGTCTCCCTCTTCTCCATGACTACTTTCGCTGTCAACATCAGACTCCATTCCTTCATCATCACTACTACTCCTATGCGGCCCTTCTGAAGCTGCATCCGATCCCTCCAGATCCGCAACCCCACGACCTGGATTCTCCGTGTGTAAAAGCGGGTGAAGCTCATCAAGCATGGGGATGATGTCAGTCATAGAAGGATCAGGTGAAGAACTCTCCGCACCATCTGAACCAGAATCAAGCGAGTCATCAGCATCATCATCCTCGTCCTCCTCGTGCCTCATCGGTCTCCAAGGAGAAACCGGAGATACATCCATCTGATCTTCCTTTGAATCGTCCATCATTGCATCACCGTTTTGCCTTCCAATTAACTTCTCCTCCTCTCCTCCATCTCTCTTCTTATCCAAATCCACAACAAACGCTCTCTCCTCAAACCTCACCTGATGAGTATCCCGTTTCACCTCATTATCGAGAGTCTCATCAACCAAAGGCCTATAATCAAAAGGCCTACCATCGTCATCAACCTCGCTCAGAAGATTCTCCACTAAACCATCAGCAACATCCTTCCCATCCAAAACCACATCTTCTTTCTCCCTCCCCACAAATCTCTCCACGTTAAAACTCTCCCCACCACCACCACCACCACCTCTCTCGACAACAGTAGACGGATCTCTCGAAACCTCGGTTCTAAAAGGAGCAGCCTCGTAGACAGTAGTCCCCGTTTGTTCCTTCTCGATCTCAGGCACGTTCGGCTCTCCGAAACTCAGAATGGTTCCAAGCAAAACCAGAGTACACACCAAAACGGGAGACGCAACCACCAAGGCGGAGAAGAGAAGAGGACAGGTTCTGTGGAGAAGATACAAAAACCCAACGAAGCCGAGGAGGAAGGGATGATCGCAGATCCATCTGTAGGAGGCTCTGATCATAACGTCGAACGATCTCCGTGCGTGAACTCTGAACTCCGACCGATCACTCATCATGTTTTCTTCCTCTTTTTCTTATTCTTCTCCAGGTTGTTTCTGTAAGAACAACATTTCAAAGAAAGATAAAGTTAGCAGCTTTGATCGTGTTTTGATTCAAAGGTAGAAACTTTTAGATCAAAATCACATGCAACATTTAAGATCGGATCTAAACGCACACACGAGTGCCCCAGAAAAAGGCAGATCATTTCAATCAGATCGAAGATTACCCAAATCTGTGATTGGTGAGCTCAATCAAGAGGGAACAGATCGTGGAGAAAATAGAGATCAAACGCGATAATTCAACAATTTTTTCATCACTTCATTAGCCCTAGACGAGTCATGGCGTAGACAGCGAAAAAATGAAATGAAAAAAAAAAAAAAAAAGAATGGGAGGGAGAGAGACGTGGGGAAGGCATGGAAAGTCGGAGACGTACCTTACGGAGATTGAATTGGAGAGAGAGAGAGAGAGAGAGAGAGGAGAATCAAAAAATGGTGTTGACTATAACGATCGTTAGGGACGATGATGAAGAAGAGTGGGCACTGTTGTTGTTTTTTTTTTTTTGGCTTTTCTTTACAGCAAACCAAATGATCAATTCTTCGTTGGGCTCTTTTGTTGTTAAGCTGGTTGGTGCCTTAGTGGTGGGTGGCTCCCCTACTTTTGGCATAATTATTCCATTTATTATTATTTTAATATACTAAACATAGCTTGTTTCTTTGTAATTATAAACAAAATAAAGATTTAATTATTATTAGTTGCACGTAACCAAACCTAGTCTGGATAATTGTATCTTAGAAGTTGAGTAGTGAGTATGTTGTGTCAAGTACTCGAAGGAGAACTTAAATGAGCTTCCATTTCAATGATATCCTCAATCCTGAACCCAACACTGACCATGATCCAAGGCTCTTTGGTCATGGTTTGTATCCCATTCAGCCATTCTTTTACTGCTATAGGCATCATGAGAGCATGGTTTGTGATCACATTTTCTCTTCATTTGGCTACACTAGTTAGTTGCTCATTCCATTGGACCCCCTTGCTGCTGATTTAATGTGACACGGTGCAACTGTGACAAGCTGGGTTTGATCTTTGATGAGGTCAAGACACAAAAGCTGGACTTTTTTAATGTATTCAGAATATGAAAATAAGAAATGCTTTCGTGATACAAGTTGAATCATAAAATGTGTTATCTTGATTGATCACATACAAAAGACCAGATGTCTCTTGTCCAGCAGCTTACAAAGCAAATATTAATTAACTACTGCGATTAAGATAAGAGTTCTAAGAGATAACAGAGCAAGATGTTTTTTTTTTTTTAACTAGAACATACCACTTTGTTTTCAGTTTTGGCTTAAACTCGATCAGATCCTTGATGTGGTTTATTTCTCCCAATCTTTCATCTTCTTGCTCCCCTTTGGTTTCTCAATAGGTGCATTCATACCTGCCATCTTCTTGTTGTATTTCTCTCGTAGAGGATCATTGGAAGTCCATCTGCACAATCATTCATTACGCAAAACATAAGAATTCAAAAATCTGCAGCTCCATAAACATGAATAAACAGACACAAAATTGCCCCTAACAAAAGTAAGTTCAATTCTCAGCTTAATGTTTCTACTCAAATGTTTATTTATTCAGTCTTCAGAAGCCTATGACTAACCATAATAATTCAAAATCTGCAGCTACATATACGAATAAACAGACACAAGATACCCCTAACATAGTCTCAATCAATTCAGTTCTCAGCTTAATGTTTCTACTCAAATGCTAAATGTAAGAAACGAAACGCTGAAAGCAGAAGACTTACGGGTTGCTCCAATCAGTTGTATCCTCATTGACAAGGTGAGTCCATTTAGTCCTTCCACTGCGACCAAAGTGCTTGACTTGCATGACTTTAGGCAGAATCGATTTGTCCAACGTATCTTCTCCCGTTGGTGCAGAGAAGTCACGTTGAAATATACCGTCAGTTCCAGCGGACCCTGCCTCATCATCAGGATCCGCTTGGAAGAAAGCACCCTTGTGATAATACTTCTGCATAAAGTTCCATTTCTTCTTCGGTTTATCTGACGAAGGCTTCGGATTCTTCCTCTCCCACTCTCTCCTCTCCTGCTCCGTCATGTTCCTCAGCTTCTCCACCTCTTCCCTCTCTCTCATCATAGCTTCCTTCGCGTCCCTCTCCCTCTTGATCCTAGCGATCTCTCTCGTCTTCCAGACCTCGTACTCCTCAGCTTCGTTGATCTCATCATCAGTCTCCACGTCACCAATATTCGCTTCTTGTAACAGCATGTTCTTACGTATCTCCTCGTCTTTCCTCACTTCCTCGACAACAATCTGCTTCGTCTCTATCTTCCTCATCTCGAGCTTCCTCTTAGCCAACTCCTCCAGAGCCTGCTCTTCAGCCTCGAGCCTCTCACGCTCTGCTACAGTATCTCTCTCTGCTTTCGGTACAAACACAGGCTTGATCATGGTGATACCACCAGGCATATCGTCTTCAGAATCAGTCTCGTACTCAGACTCATCCTCTTCCTCCTCATCTTCCTCTTCCACCTCGTCTTCTTCCTCCACGGGAGCCTCCTCTTGAGCTCTTTTGAGATTCTTCTCTCTAATCCTTCTCCTCCTCTCCTCCAACGCGTCCTCATCTTCTTCCTCCTCTTCTTGATTCCTCAGCTCTTCCTCTTCCGTGGATACAATCTCAGCCTGTCTAACACGTCGATGATCAGCTCTAACTTCTTCGCGGTTCTCGACTCTTGTCTGAGCTAAACGACGTAGTCTCGGATCGTCTTTTCTAGCAACCCCTGAATCATCGTGCTTCCGATCCAAAGCATCGACCTTGTGCATCCTAACATCCTCATCTTCGTCAGCTTCGTCGGCCCACTCGGGAGCTTTACCGGGCCAGTATCTTTTCACTTTGGTCTGGCCAATCCCACCTCGTAGCTTGGCACGCGTAGCAAGCGCAGCTTCACTCACTCCTGCTGTGACGGACATCTTTGCACTTGCGCGTGATCAAACTCGGTTATTTGTTTCTGCAAAAAAAAAATGGATCTGATTCAATCTTTTTTGTAATAAATCGAGTTCAATGATATGTCTGTGCGCATAGGTATATGATCTCAAACCTATTCTGAATCTAGCGTGAGCACAGAAACACATTCTCACACGTAAATAAAATCAAATCCGGAAGAAATTGTCGAGAGAAATGCAACGAACTTACCAATTTGAAGAAGGCTAAATGGATTGAAAGTGAGAGTATTTCCAATCCGAACGAAACTGTGCGATAAGAAACCCTAAGGATCGTGGCGTGACGGAGGGGAAGTAGACGGTGGAAGAGGTTCTCGCGACCGGAACGATAACTAACGACTCATTAGAAACTCTTGTGGGCTTTAATGGGCCTTCTCAATTATTTATGTTTCTCGATTTTTGGAAGTGTCTTAAATCTCAGTATGGTTTTCAAGATTAGGAAAATTAATTTTCTTAACTAAAGATGTTTTCCTATAAAAAAACAGATTTTGAAACGGTTATAAATACGTATTTAAAAAGATTACTAATTTATTCATTCACATAATCAATATACAAATTATAAACGGGTTTTCTTTGCTTTTTAAGTTTCATTGCCTTCTTTAAAGTTAGTTTGCGTTTGTTCTGTAACATTTTTGGATCACATATAGGTTATTGACTTTCGGTTTGTATAACTTTTGCAGGGTTGTGTTCCTGAGATATTGTTTGATACAAGCTTCCCTGGATGTGAAATGCCATCATGGTTTTCTCACAATGCTATTGGATCTCTGGTGGACTTTGAACTGCCTCCACACTGGAATCACAATAGGCATTCAGGGATTGTCCTATGTGTTATTGCCTCGTTCAAGAACTGTCACGGTCATGCCAATTTGACAGTCAAATTCACTGGAGAGGGCTCTTGCACCAGCATTACTTGGAAGGTTGGAAGTATGATTGAACAGGACGATGAAGTAGACACGGTTGAGTCAGATCATGTCTTTATTGGCTACACCAACTGCTTAGACTTCATGAATCTTGTTGAAGGCCAAGGTCCCCGTAAATGTTCTCCGACAAAGGCATCTCTTGAGTTTAGTGTGACGACTGGTACTGGTGGGGAAGTCGGGTTTGAAGTTTTGAAATCTGGTTTCAGTTTCGTGTTTGATCCTGAAGAGAACGAAGTTCCATTCCCAAAGAATGAAGAAGTCAAAGGTAAAACTAAAATTAACGGATCTCCAAGTGCTAATGGCTGTTTGAAGGATCGAGTAAATGGATATGAATCTCCAAATGGCCTGTGCCGAGCTACATCCCAGGTGCAGTACCAAGTATCACAAATAACACAAGGCATATGATTCCAACACAAAGGATCCTGCCGGTTTTCTCTGTTTTCAAACTACTCTTCATCGAACACTTTACATTGGTATATTTTGCACTTTTCTCTATGTGATGATTGTAAAGATTATTTGGCTTAGGCCTTATGGATGTTTGCGTGCGTATGAAACTTAGAGCCATCTTTTTTTATCTTGGAATTGACACTCCCAATAGATTCATGCCAGAAAAAAAGATAAATTGATCATCTTGATTGCCCCTGGACTAGGCCAAGGTCAAACCAGATTTACCTTACCGGTTTAGCTGAAGATCCTTGTTCTTTTTGTGGTAACCTAAACCGGTCCCATTCCCATTATTCTGCCAGGTAACAGATCATTTGAGTAACCAAATGACATACTCTTACGTTTTAGGATCAACCACCAAAGTAACAAATTGCAACGGGTAGAATTAACCAGCAAAAAGAAAGAATGTCTTTTCACTCGAGCAAAAAAGAGTAGCACATAGATAAGATGACCACGATCAGAGCTAGCTTCCTGCAATTAATCAACCATAACGCAAAAATCATGTGACGTCATTTCATCATTTCCATGACCATACTACACGGTGATAGGCATAAAGCTGAGACATTTATACCAAAATAAAAGCAGAGGAAAAAGCTTGAAGCTTTAAAATTTTGCAGTTTGGTCCATTCATTCACCGTTCTGACACAAAAGTCCATAAGAAGAAAGAAACAGACAGCATGAAACAGAAACACATTAACAGAAACAGACACCAACACATAACCTCTCAACTAGGTTCCGACACCCGAACAGTAGGCAACTCATAACTAGGCGGCGCCGCCTGAGACCAAATCTCCGGCTGCGGCGGCGGTGGCGCCACCGTCGTCGGCAGAAAGCGTCACAGGAGACCAATCCGGAGGAAGAGGAGGAAGAGGAGCGTAAACGGTGGGCTTTCTCTTGATGTCCCAAGGCTGCGTCTTCTTCGGCCTCGTCTTCCTGTGATGAGCCGTCGATTTCTTCTGCGGCCTCGACGAACACTCTATCACCATCCCCAATCCTCCTCCCATTCCTCCTCCGTTTCCCAGTTTCGGAACTTGAAACTGACGGAGAGCCGGAGAAGAAGCGACGGTGGCGATTCCGGTGCCAAAGATCGCTGATACAGACATTGTTTTCGTCTTATCCTTCTGCTTGCAGTGGAAGTGTGTATGAGCCTCTAGCTTCGGATTAGTGAAGGTTTATATCTACTCAAGTTTTCGTTTTATTGCATGTTCTATTGGGCCTTCTTATACAGACATAGCCCATATTTACAACGGCCCATATCGATTCGGTTTAAATTCATATTACGGGTAGCGATGTTAATAGGCTCGATTTAGATAACCGGATTCCGTTTTCGGTATGATCCGGTTATCACGAACAACAAGACCTATGACCGGCGATGGTTCCAAAGCTAATCATCATCACCAACCTTCTTCGTCTCCCTATTCGATTTCACAATCTCGATCTCGTCGACGATGAATTCCGCTCTAGATTTTGCTTTTCCGGCTACATTTCCCGCGAATTCGAGTTTTCTTGGCGGAAATACTCGACGCGTGATTCCTTCTCCTAGATTATTCGGTTCCCGCGTAAGAGTGTGCTCTCTTCCTCCTCCTTCTTCATCATCTCTCAAGGTTAATATCTCTTCTCCTCTATCTCCTTCTCCTTAGTTGTATGTTTCATTCATGTGGAAAACTAAATAGGATTACGAATTTACTAATATCAGTAATTTCAAATTATCGGCATCTGAAATGATGCAGATTCTTAATGTCATCATGACTTGTTTGATGATGATGATGGTGATGATTACGAGTACTAGCATTAGTAAGAATCATTGTATGTTTAAATTATGTAGGCTGAGTCATGTTTAAAAAGAGATGCGAACAGACAGTTAAGCAGTCTCGAGTCGATGTTCTGTTACGACAAGCCAATACCTGAGGAGATCATCGATGAGCCTGTCGGATTATCCATCTCCGAGAGAGAGATTGGTGACAACAGGCGTTGCACCTGTTGCGAAGCGAAAGGTGCATTGCTTTGTGCCACTTGCTCTGGAACTGGTCTTTACGTTGACTCCATTATGGAGAGCCAAGGCATCATTGTTAAAGTCCGTTGCTTAGGTCAATTCTCTTATCCTTCTTCTTCCCTTGCTCGAGTTATATAATGTTTAATATTAACCATTTGCTGCTTCTGTTGTAGGTTGTGGTGGAAGTGGTAACATTATGTGCAAAAGCTGTGGTGGGCGTGGTCACGTAGGCCACTGATGAACCGATGTTTCACTTTGTTTTCAGTCATGGTTTTGTCCTCGTTTTACTTGTTTTGCCACTTTTATATGTTGCGACTTTCTCTGATCTTATTGCAGAATCCTACATTTGTAAGTTCCATATATAGATTTGTGTTCTTGTACTGATGTAATCCACAATCTTGTAACATACTCAATTCTTCTTCTGTTGCTAGGTAAAAATTTGTTTCCTAAATGGCTGTGACTAAATTAGAAACTATCCCTCTCTCTTCTACTACTCTTTTGACTGTTTATGCATTCAGACACAGACCAATGAAAACCTAGGGAAAGAAGTAAAGCAGGGTAAGGATGAGAACTGAATCAATCGTCATCTCACTTCTGTATGTACCATCCTTCTCTAGCTGCAATTTGCTTAGGAAGTTGAAGAATCTCCAATCTCAAGTTTGAAAAGCCTCCAATGAAACTGAAAAAGGTATTTTCATGTACTAAGCGGATATGCTCTTATGTATGTTATTTCATGTTCTTCCTCCTCCTTCTTCATCATCTCTCAAGGTTAATATCTCTTCTCCTCTATCTCCTTCTCCTTAGTTGTATGTTTCATTCATGTGGAAAACTAAATAGGATTACGAATTTACTAATATCAGTAATTTCAAATTATCGGCATCTGAAATGATGCAGATTCTTAATGTCATCATGACTTGTTTGATGATGATGATGGTGATGATTACGAGTACTAGCATTAGTAAGAATCATTGTATGTTTAAATTATGTAGGCTGAGTCATGTTTAAAAGAGATGCGAACAGACAGTTAAGCAGTCTCGAGTCGATGTTCTGTTACGACAAGCCAATACCTGAGGAGATCATCGATGAGCCTGTCGGATTATCCATCTCCGAGAGAGAGATTGGTGACAACAGGCGTTGCACCTGTTGCGAAGCGAAAGGTGCATTGCTTTGTGCCACTTGCTCTGGAACTGGTCTTTACGTTGACTCCATTATGGAGAGCCAAGGCATCATTGTTAAAGTCCGTTGCTTAGGTCAATTCTCTTATCCTTCTTCTTCCCTTGCTCGAGTTATATAATGTTTAATATTAACCATTTGCTGCTTCTGTTGTAGGTTGTGGTGGAAGTGGTAACATTATGTGCAAAAGCTGTGGTGGGCGTGGTCACGTAGGCCACTGATGAACCGATGTTTCACTTTGTTTTCAGTCATGGTTTTGTCCTCGTTTTACTTGTTTTGCCACTTTTATATGTTGCGACTTTCTCTGATCTTATTGCAGAATCCTACATTTGTAAGTTCCATATATAGATTTGTGTTCTTGTACTGATGTAATCCACAATCTTGTAACATACTCAATTCTTCTTCTGTTGCTAGGTAAAAATTTGTTTCCTAAATGGCTGTGACTAAATTAGAAACTATCCCTCTCTCTTCTACTACTCTTTTGACTGTTTATGCATTCAGACACAGACCAATGAAAACCTAGGGAAAGAAGTAAAGCAGGGTAAGGATGAGAACTGAATCAATCGTCATCTCACTTCTGTATGTACCATCCTTCTCTAGCTGCAATTTGCTTAGGAAGTTGAAGAATCTCCAATCTCAAGTTTGAAAAAGCCTCCAATGAAACTGAAAAAGGTATTTTCATGTACTAAGCGGATATGCTCTTATGTATGTTATTTCATGTTCTTCCTCCTCCTTCTTCATCTCTCAAGGTTAATATCTCTTCTCCTCTATCTCCTTCTCCTTAGTTGTATGTTTCATTGATGTGGAAAGCTCAATTGGATTACGAATTTACTAATATCAGTAATTTCAAATTATCGGCATCTGAAATGATGCAGATTCTTAATGTCATCATGACTTGTTTGATGATGATGATGGTGATGATTACGAGTACTAGCATTAGTAAGAATCATTGTATGTTTAAATTATGTAGGCTGAGTCATGTTTAAAAGAGATGCGAACAGACAGTTAAGCAGTCTCGAGTCGATGTTCTGTTACGACAAGCCAATACCTGAGGAGATCATCGATGAGCCTGTCGGATTATCCATCTCCGAGAGAGATTGGTGACAACAGGCGTTGCACCTGTTGCGAAGCGAAAGGTGCATTGCTTTGTGCCACTTGCTCTGGGACTGGCTTATATGTTGATTCCATTATGGAGAGCCAAGGCATCATTGTTAAAGTCCGTTGCTTAGGTCAATTCTCTTATCCTTCTTCTTCCCTTGCTCGAGTTATATAATGTTTAATATTAACCATTTGCTGCTTCTGTTGTAGGTTGTGGTGGAAGTGGTAACATTATGTGCAAAAGCTGTGGTGGGCGTGGTCACGTAGGCCACTGATGAACCGATGTTTCACTTTGTTTTTTAGTCATGGTTTTGTCCTCGTTTTACTTGTTTTGCCACTTTTATATGTTGCGACTTTCTCTGATCTTATTGCAGAATCCTACATTTGTAAGTTCCATATATAGATTTGTGTTCTTGTACTGATGTAATCCACAATCTTGTAACATACTCAATTCTTCTTCTGTTGCTAGGTAAAAATTTGTTTCCTAAATGGCTGTGACTAAATTAGAAACTATCCCTCTCTCTTCTACTACTCTTTTGACTGTTTATGCATTCAGACACAGACCAATGAAAACCTAGGGAAAGAAGTAAAGCAGGGTAAGGATGAGAACTGAATCAATCGTCATCTCACTTCTGTATGTACCATCCTTCTCTAGCTGCAATTTGCTTAGGAAGTTGAAGAATCTCCAATCTCAAGTTTGAAAAAGCCTCCAATGAAACTGAAAAAAGGTATTTTCATGTACTAAGCGGATATGCTCTTATGTATGTTATTTCATGTTCTTCCTCCCCTTGCACTCAGCTAATCTTTTTATCTTCTATATCTTGTCGCCTAATACGTTTTCGAATTGTGTTATCAAAGTTATGGCTCTGTGGATCCTCAGAATAAACTACATAGTAAACCCAATACACATCCTTGCAGCAGCTGAAGAAACTCTCATTTGAAACATACACCAAAAAGCCAAGTACATGTGTTAACATACTAAAGCCGTTTTAATTCTTCTTCCTGCAATTTGATAATGTCATTTCCCACGAAGTATTCGATGACGAAAGCATCGAGAGTCAGCTGACAGGAGTAATCCTTGTGGATCACAAACCCCCATATTCATGTTGCATTTTAGGTGAATAAGTTTTGTAAGAAAATCGATTTAAAAAAAATGTTTTTAACACAAGGAGATAAACCCAATATTTTGGGCCTTTTGGACCCATAACAGCACTTTTGGTTTAGCCATCCAAACCGACACCAACCAGAGTGTATATACAATTCAAAAAAAAAATTGAACAACGTTGCTGTTAGTAAAGTCGTTTTTCGTATAAATAGATTTCGTCTTACTTTTCGATGTAAATTTGCTGAAATTATATTATTCATATATTTCAACGTAAAACTACTATATATTTGCACATAGTATTGAAAAAACGAGTTCATATAATGTATCAGATCATTACAAGCAAATCATCTGAGCCGTGACAGCTTCTTCACATAACGCGCCACGAAACCGGCTTTGAATTAATAATAATAATAATCATATAATGTAAGCATCAATAATACTATTCCCAAACCTCATTGTCGCCTTTCTCATTAACAGCTTTCCTTCTGTTTATTTTACTTTTGACATTTTCATATTTCATTTCAGTCGCTTAGACTGATTTTTAGTTGTATAAGAGTATTCATGACACAACATCTCCGATCCAAAATATAAGCATTGTTGTGGGTACATGACATAAAACAATTGTTGTGGTATGTATGCTTTGATGTGTATATATATATATATGTGTATTTGTTAACTAGTCATCTTTTCATTAGAACAAAATCTATTAAAAAGAGTATTAAGAAATTTAATATTGCATCAATTCATAAGCTGGTGTCGGTTGTTGTTACATGTGCCATTGACTAAAATTAAATGAAACAGATACAATTAACGGTAATGCCTAAAACTTAAATCCGTTGTCTTCTTCCAAGTTCATCTAATCATTTGCAATCATCATATAAAAGTCTTATTAAGATGTACATGTAGTTAGTTTAAAATTAATATGTTAAAGCCAAATGGTTTTAAAGAAAACCCCTTCCTAGTACTTACTATCATATCATTTAAAATAAATTTTTTTCTCTATTGACCTAAACATTTCTTTCAAAATCGTAATCGGCAAAGAAAAAACTGAAAGTGATGTAGATTACGATGATACTGCCACCTTAACGACCATGTAGTTAATTAAAATTTATCGACTTAGCTGGATCAAATTATCAGCATATAGTATATAGTATATAAAAATATAAACTTACAACATGGCAAAGGAATGTTAACAAAGTTGCGCGCACGCCTTTGCAAAATTCTTAGTTCTCTCCATATTATACCTTTGACTTTCACATGTATTCGGCACATATGAAGAGATATATTAATTTTATAAATTTGAATTGTTCTCACGACGATTGAGTTTGCAGTATATATACCTTATGGTTGATCTCAAATGTCTTACAACCCATTCCACAAGAATAAAAACTTCTTATCTACAAAAATGATGAAGTTTTCTTCTCTTCTTGTGCTTTTCTTTGTTTTCCCGATCGCATTTGCTCAACTACGAGTTGGGTTTTATAGCCAGTCATGCCCTCAAGCCGAGACCATCGTACGCAATCTTGTGCGCCAAAGGTTTGGTGTTGACCCAACCGTCACCGCCGCTTTGCTCCGTATGCATTTCCACGACTGTTTCGTTAGGGTAATAATTTAATATAGCATTTTGATATGCCTCAAACATGTTCAAAAAGTTATATGTCAATTATAAGCTTAGATTATCTTATAAGTTTGTTCTGAAGCAAAATATTTGTATATAAAATGCAAATTTTAAAGAACATTATCATAATATGATGTATACGGGGTTTACTGATTCTGAAAGTGTGTGGTCCAAAAAAAAGAAACTGATTCTGAAAATGTTTTAAATCTCGAAACAGTATAGTTTTAAGAACTGAAAACCCTTTCTAGTAGATAAAGAAGTTTTTGTTAAAAAAAATGTCGTTTTTGAAATCATATAAATACAGATCTTACAAATTATTCTCATACAATTAATATACACACCCTACCTCAATCGAGTTTTGTCTCTAAATTAATCTGGTTTCTTCGAGTTTTAGTTTGCATTTGTTTACAACAGGATTCATATTCATATCATTTAGTCTGGCTAACCAACCTTATCTTAATATTTTTGTTCGTTCTTTGTAGGGCTGCGACGCTTCCCTTCTCATTGACGGAGCCAACTCTGAGAAAACGGCCGGACCCAACGGAAGCGTTAGAGAATTTGCCCTGATCGACCAGATCAAGGCACAGCTTGAGGCCGCATGTCCCTCCACGGTCTCATGCGCTGACATCATCACACTAGCCACACGTGACTCCGTGGCCTTAGCCGGAGGCCCGAGCTACAGCATTCCCACGGGAAGGCGTGATGGTTTGGTCTCAAACGATGTTGATGTCGCCCTTCCGGGTCCAACAATCTCCGTTGCCGGAGCCGTCAGTTTGTTCACGGACAAAGGGATGAACGTGTTCGACGCTGTGGCTCTTATAGGTGCACATACCGTTGGTAAAGGAAACTGTGGTCTGTTCAATGACAGGATCACTAATTTCCAAGGAACCGGACGACCCGACCCGGCCATGGACCCAGCTTTGGTTTCCAGGTAACTTTTAAACCAGACAGGTTCAGTCATTTACCCACCATAACAAAGGTTGAGTTTACTGAAAATAAATAAATTAGATTAGATTTTTTTAAAATAAATTACATAAGAATGAACATAATTCTGACTTTGATAAGATTTCAAATTTTATTTTGATCCTGGTATATAGCAGTTTAATTGTTGAAAATGTTAATTTTATAACTTCTAAAAAGTTCAAAATGTACCCCTCTTAATTATTTTTAAAATATGACATTTTTTATGGTTGACATTATTTAATTGCAAGAAATTTTCATTAAATTTCGAAAACTAAATTCTCTATGAAAAGTTAAGCAAATTAGTTTTGCATGTTTTTTTGAACAAGCATGTTTTTCTTTGATAAACTAGTTTTGCATGTTTCCCTGAAAAGTAACTTAAGCAAATTAGTTCTGCATGCGAAACAAAATTTATTATTTTAACTCATAGAAATACTAATCAGAATGTGTTCTGGTTCTTGTAATGTAGTTTAAGGAACACATGTGCAAACAGCGCGACAGCTGCACTAGACCAGTCAACTCCACTAAGGTTCGACAACCAATTCTTCAAGCAGCTCCGTAAAAAGAGAGGAGTGTTCCAGGTTGACCAGCGTCTCGCGACAGACCGACAGACTCGTGGTGTTGTGGCTCGATATGCAAGCAACAATGCTTACTTCAAACGTCAGTTTGTTAGAGCAATGAGAAAGATGGGAGCTGTTGATGTGCTTACCGGTGGTGCTGGTCAAATCAGGAGAAACTGCAGGAGATTCAACTAATGAGTTTGATGAATTACTACTAAGTGTGGAGATTATTATATTTGAAACATATTGTTTCAAATCTTATTTATGTTCTAAACATTTTTTTTTTGTTTTGTTTGGTTTTTCTGCTTAAATAAGGGTTTTCCTGGATTTGAATTCTGGTTTTAAATCTCGAAAAACATAACTATATGCTGGTCTTATATGGAGGATGTATCTTATTCTCATACAATTATTTTGTGGTATTGACAAAATTGATATCTTTGTCATGATTAATCATATATAAACTTTTTCAATATTCGGCTTGTTTGTTTTGCAATGCACTTACAATAAACTGATAAATACACGAAAGATTCAAAGATTTAGAGGTTTCATACAAAGCACTATCAGAGAAGTTTGTGGTCATCATTTTATTTTGCAATGCAAAGTGACCAGAGAAGTTCGGGGTCTATCATCCTTCGGGTGAACACTTGCACCTACTTCTTTGCATGATAACATAGCATCCATTTTGTCATCACAGAATTCTGAAACCCCTTAATTGTTCCCTTTCATTGGTTGAAGAGATTTTGAAGTATGTAAAATGCCATCTCTGAGATTAGCTACTTATCATGTAGCCAGCAAAAAAGGGCCTTTTTGGTGGGTATTAAGAAATATAGGCTTTGTAATGGGCTAATGATAGTACTTAGTAAAGCAGCAGAGCTTTTGATCCTCCTCTTATCTAACTTCTTCTAAAGCTCAAACTAATATGATAAATAAAGATGCCTAGAATTAACCAGGTAAAACAGAAGAAACTAGACCATTTCTTTATCGCACAATTAGTTCATTTCTCACGAACCCTAATTCTTCATATAACTAATCAAGAAGCTCCAACTCCAAGAAAATCAAAAAAGTATAAGCCACTCTTCATCTTCATTTCCACCGTTCTTTCACCAACTGTGATTGTGTGGTGATTTTGATGGTCCATCTTTTTACTATATATGCCATTTACTTCTGCTCTCTGCACACAGTGACCATCCTTACCTGTAGGATTATCAAAATAATTTTCTTATTAACCCCACGTGAAGTTGTTGTATTGAAATAGTAGCGTGAGACTGTATTATAGTTCCTTATATTAATATACCTATAGGTACTATTACGATGTCAAAAACTGTTTCTTTCTTTCTTGTCATTCAAATTTGTCATTATTGCCATATACATGAAAATTATCGAAGTGGTCACTCGTCTTCGGTTGTATAGCATGTATGCCAAATTTATCATTTAGTGATAAGGATTAAAGTATAAGTCGATCATAATCGATGCTATAACAGGGTAAAACCATTCCAAGTTCCTATACATTTCATATCTCAAGAATGTAATAAGATAATTTCTTTCTAAAAACTAAAAAGATACAAAGTACTAACGTAATAAAATATAATAAAGCAAGCGAACAAGTACATAAATTGTTACCTGATGCAAGGGTATTATCGTCATGCAAGAAGCGTGGCTGGTGAGTTGAAGAAGGTGGAGTGAGAGAGAGCTCCGTCGTACAAGTAGAGACAGCTGAACCATCGTCATCATCTGCTTCGTTGACCAAAGTACCCTCCGCGACCCTACCTAAAAACCCACCATGATTATAGCGGTACGAGGACGAGACAGTCATTTCTGCGTTTACCGACGGTGCATGAAGAGGCTGTTGTCGTTGACTTGCTCTAGTCCGTCGAGCCATGACGACATGCCAATGGTTCTTGACGGCGTTATCGGTCCGACCCGGGAAGAGACGTGAGATCAAAGACCACTTGTTGCCATAGGCTCGATGAGCAGTTAAAAGCCTCGACTCTTCTTCCTCTGTGAAGGCTCTCTTGTTAATTCTTGGGTCTAATTGGTTACACCATCTCAGTCTACAACTCTTGCCTGAAACAAAAAAAAAAAAGTTAATTAGTTACTGTCAGACATATATTTTTTTTTTGGTAAAAGTTATTGTCAAAATATGTCACTGATGTTTATCATTGAATACTTTATAGCCCTAGGCACATATATTTGTCTAACCAATTTATTATATATTTAAAAGCTCTTTATTTTTCTTCGTATGCATTATTTTTGGAGAAGAGTACTTATTTTTGGTCAAACGGAGAAAATACTTCTAAAAAAAAAGAGGAGAGAAAATACTTTTTTGCAAAGAAAACATGACGTTTTTGGATACAATTTTATTTGAGCAACATCATTACTTATTTTCTCCAGCTTGAAAATAAAAATATACTCACGTTTCTTTCAATATATTTTCTTTACTAAACCATAAAATAAATTGTAATTTATGTAAGAATAAAACATACGGATCCGGCGAGTAGTGTTAGAATACCACTAGCTTGAGTAAGAAAATAAAAGTAATAAGTAGAAAAAAAAATGTATACCTGATCTACCAATAAGGTGGTGAGCAATCAAGTTCCAGTTTTGGGGACCAAACTGAGCAACAAGCTCCTTGAGTTTAGCATCTTCTGCTGGTCTCCAGTGTCCTCTTGAGCATAATTTTGTGTTCCTTCCATTGCTCCTTCTCAAACTATTTTCGTTTTCACCCCTCTCCAAGACTGAGTATGATTTGTTGTGAAGATGGTTTCTAGCGAGAAAGAAGTTAGTGTGCGAGTTTAGTGGAGATCCGAAGTTGTTTGCTTCTTCGAACTTTCTTGAGAGCTTGATGGTTTTGTTACCTGTTAGAACTTTCTCAATGAGTTTTGGATTCATTTTTTTCTTCTTTCTGGGGTTAGCTAGGGATTAAAGGAAAAGAAACCAAGAATATATAGGAGAGAAAGAGTGAGAGCACATGAATGGGTTTCCACTGTTTATATGGTGAAAGAGGAAAGATAGATTCTCTATTTTTATTGAATTTGACTGACATTTACTTACAAATAAATAATATACGATATTTTACATCATATAGATAAGAATACTTTAACAATGGACGTTACGTTGTTATTCTTAAAGCACTTGAGACAAATAAATTGATAGCTGGTTTATTCACACATCAAAAAGGTGTAGGGGAAATTTTGTCACATATTATACTTGATCAAATGTTGTATATATTTTATTTTCTATCATCTTTATGGACCTTCATAATTTGCGTACGGTTTATCATTTAGACTAATACTTTTAGTCGTTTGTGGTCTTGAAAATTTGGTTGCAGAAAGTATCAAATTAAGTATGAGAATTTTTTCATCAATATCT
Source organism: Brassica carinata (assembly GCA_016771965.1). Lineage (NCBI taxonomy): Eukaryota > Viridiplantae > Streptophyta > Magnoliopsida > Brassicales > Brassicaceae > Brassica > Brassica carinata. The sequence continues at coordinate 64,124,474 of CM028687.1, read as the reverse complement.
TTAGGAGCTGCTTGTTAATTTTTTTTCTTATAGATCATACATTAGAGAGAACTTATGTTCACTTTTGTTCAGGTTGCATCTTATTTTTTAAAACGAAAATTTTGATTAGTATGATGCTTTTAGTTTAGTACACTCACACACACACATACACACACTCTCTCCACAGGTGCAAAAGTAAGGCTTTGAAAAAGTCGGTGCGGACGTGTGGTGTTGTTGCATGCAAAACGAGACCCCCCTCGTGCATGTTGAGGGTTCGATGACTATAGGCCCCACAGACTCTACAGTCTCGGAAACTCCAAAAACATTTTTGAACCGCTCGTGTAGCTCTACCACTACACACATACATATATTGCACGTGTGTAACGTACGAACGTCTGTGTTTGAGTTAATTTTGGGGAAAACAACAGAATCAATTTTTGTCTGTTTCGGACACAACGCAAGAAAAGATCTTAAAGGGCGAGAAATAACTTGCTTTTCTCAGTTTCTCTTTTCTCCATAACGTTTATAAATGTGTATATAATATATATACTCGCATGTTTCAAAGAATTCGTTATATATTAGAATTGCATTGTCAGATATTTGAATGTAAAAGTGTTTTTATGCGCCACAGCTGACTCTATTCTTGATATGACGACATAAAACAACAATTTAATTATCTTTAGAGAAAATCATTAAGTTGTATTAATTGTAGTAAATTAGAACGAGTATGCAACCAAATACGTCTGAATTATTAAAACGGAGGGGAATCCGTAACTGAAGCCCAACATGGAGTTAAATTCAACAAAAAAACAAAGACTAAAATAAAACATAGAACAAAGAAACGTTAGAAACGAAAGAAAAGTACACAAAATATTATTTATAGTGTCTTGTTTTATGTGAGTTTCGGTTATGGGAACGGTTTCGCTAATTTTGAAATCTTTCTGCTGACAACAAACAAAATAAAAAGTCTTGTATCGACCTGGAACGACGACATCATGAACTGTTACACACGAGCGGATCGTGCTCCTACCTAACATGTGTCACGTAATTCTGTTTCCAGTTCAAAGAAAGATCCTTGAACCGTTATGGACCAGTTCAATTTTTCTTTTATCTTGAATACTAGCTAGTACTTGTTTCATAACATTTTACAAATAAAAATTTCGACCATGGAATAACTTTGTCCAATAACCATGAAAGTTTTGGAACTGTAATTTGGAATATTGATTTACAAGGGGTAAAAATAGCTAATATGAAAGATATATCTACAGAATGGATTAATAAAAATATGCTCAGGAGAACAATGGTATCACAAACAAGTCGACTAAATATCATCTTAGTACGTAGTCTAACAAATCTTTTTACAGAACCATAATCTATAATATAATGGGACAGTGTCCTCACTCCTGAAGAGACACGTGTCCATTATTGTGGACCCCACCTTCTTTACAAAAACGAACTGGACTAAACGAATGGGCTAAGTCCATATGGTTTTATTTTTGAACATTATTGCGGCCCAAGTTTTATTAAAAACCCGAAATAGGTATAAGGGCATTGGCATTTTATAAGTCACCCAAACTTTGTCGTTTCATAGAGTTTACTTCTTATCCTTCTTCAAAGTTTCGAACTCGCTGTCTGTGCAAAAACACGTCTCTTTCTCAACTCTTGACCTCCCAAATCTGTTCATATCCATCTATTTGTTTGGCTTTGTTCAATGTATTCTTCTTTAATTTGACAATGATTTTTTTTCCATTAAAACAAGTAACAATCTCGGACTCTCCGTCTCCTTTCGCAGACAATCAAAACCGTAACTTCCCCTCAAATTCTATAAATTGGAGATGGTCGAAAGTAGGGTGAATCTTCACAGACCCTCTCAGTTAATCTTCACAGCTATCGTATAGCTTGCACACATGATCCAGTTGCAATACCAACAGAGACGATGGCGTACAGCGCGTGTTTCCTACATCAGAGCGCACTGGCCTCCTCCGCCGCACGATCATCATCTTCCTCCTCATCCCAGCGCTACGTTTCACTCTCCAAACCCGTCCAGGTAGTGTGCAAAGCCCAACGGCCTCAGGAAGACGATAACTCCACCGTCTCTCGCCATCTCGCTCTCACACTCCTCGTCGGCGCCGCCGCCGTTGGTTCCAAAGTGTCTCCCGCTGATGCAGCCTACGGTGAAGCTGGTAAATAAACAAAAACCTTTTTTAGATCGTTTCATTTTAAGACCAGATATAATCATAATTTAAGGGATAGAAAAACGTGTAATAAACAAACTCTACTTTTGTTCTGTCTTTCTTTTTTCTTGGTTTGCAGCAATTGTGTTTGGGAAGCCAAAGAAAAACACAGAGAAACCTGCTTCAAATATGTCTTTGTCTGATGCTGTTGTTGTTGAAACACCCATCCGCCACTCTGTATTTGACGCTCTCCAACTGGGTTGATCTTCCCAATTCAGTGTTTCTAGGCTAAGAAAAACGGTGATGGGAATCACTCTACTTCTCATTGATGACAAGGTATTGTCTGTCATCTTACGCTAAGAAGCATCATATATTCAATCTCTGTTTCATTTTTTTTGGAAAAGCCTATTATTTAACTATTCAAATTTTCATGTAGGATTCGGCGATCAACGGAATCAGTGTCCTTTAACATCTGCTTAAGCTTAGGAAGTGCAGTATGAAAGGATTTCCCCTGTATCGATTCCAAGGCAGGGATAGAAAGAGAGAACTTGTCTCGAATTGGAGATGTCAACAAATTCATCTCCAACTCTAACGAGCAGGTAACATTAAAGCTTCCTACTTAGTTTAAAATTTGTTTGTATTCGAAATAGAATTATTAAATCTATTTTCTTGGTGAAGACACAGGAAGCAATTTTATTTCAAAAGCTCGGCTGAAACTGCAGCGTCTATGGCTGCAGCTTCTATGGTTTTCAGAGAAGTTGATTCTGAGTGCTCTCTTTTGCTGCTGGCAACAGCTAAGAGTGTGATGCAGTTTACCATTCAGTACAGAGGAAGTTACAGTGATTCTCTTTCTTCATCTCTCCGTCCTTTCTACTGCTCCTACTCTGGTTACAAGGTCTAAACTCACATGTCGCATCTCTTTACCGTAGACAAATCATTGCAACTAAAACACTTTTAGTGCTACATCGGTTCCTCATTTGAATTTATGATGACAGGACGAGCTTATGTAGGGTGCGGCGTGGCTGCTGAAAGCAACCAATGATCTGTATTACAAACACTTCATAGAATGTCATGAGATAATTTCTTTCTAAAAGAGACAAAGTACTAACGTAATAAAAAGCAAGCAAACATATACATAAAAGTGTTACCTGATGCAAGGGTATTATCGTCGTGCAAGAAGTGGCTGATGAGTTGAAGAAGGCGGAGGAGAGAGAGCTCCGTCGTACAAGTAGAGACAGCTGAACCATCGTCGTCATCTGCTTCGTTGACCAAAGTACCCTCCGCAACCCTACCGAAGAACCCACCACGATTATAGCGGTACACAGACGAGACCGTCATTTCTGCGTTTCCTGACGGTGCATGAAGAGCCTGTTGTCGTTCACTTGCTCTAGTCCGTCGAGCCATGACGACATGCCAATGGTTCTTGACGGCGTTATCGGTCCGACCCGGGAAGAAACGTGAGATCAAAGACCACTTGTTGCCATAGGCTCGATGAGCAGTTAAAAGCCTCGTCTCTTCTTCCTCGGTGAAGGCTTTCTTGTTAATCCTTGGGTCTAATTGGTTACACCATCTCAGTCTACAACTCTTGCCTGAAATCAAATACGCGACATTAATTACCCTTTAAAAACTTAATTAGTTAATTTCAAATATGTCACTGACGTTAGCTCCTAGTCATTAAAAATGTCAATATCATTAATTTTGGAGAAAATCTCTTTTTGTCAAATGGAAAAAAATACTCATTTGTAAAACAAAAAACAGGACTTTTTGATACAAAATTAATTTTAACCAATTCTAAAAATATACTTCATCCGTTTCATAATATAAATAGTTTTGGCTAAAATGACGAAGATTAAAAAAATTATTATGTTTTTAAAAAGTATTTTATAATAAATAGATTAGATATATTTTAACCAATAAAAAATAAATCCATTTAATTTGATTGGTCTGCCGTATTCAATAAATGTAAAATTACCTAGAAATCAAAACTACTTACATTTTGAAACAAAAACATTTTCCTAAAACTACTTACAATATGAAACGGAGGGAGTATATAAATACTTATATTCACGGAATTTTGAGAGAAAGTGAGGTAGTAATAAGCAGATAAATAAAAGTAAATAAATGTACCTGATCTACCAAGAAGGTGGTGAGCAATCAAATTCCAGTTTTGTGGACCAAACTGAGCAACAAGCTCCTTGAGTTTAGCATCTTCTGTTGGTCTCCAGTGTCCTCTTGAGCATAATTTTTGTTCATTCCATTATTGCCCCTCCTTTTAAAACTATTTTCGTTTTCACCCTCTCCAAGACTGAGTAGGATTTGTTGTGGAGATGGTTTCTAGCGAGAGAGGTTAGTGTGCGAGTTTGGTGGAGATCCGAAGTTGTTTGCTTCTTCAAATCTTCTTGAGAGCTTGATGGTTTTGTTACCTGTTAGAACTTTCTCAATGAGTTTTGGTTCCATTTTTCTCTTTCTTTCTGGGGCTAGGGATTAAAGGAAAAGAAACCAAGACTGAGAGAAAGAGTGAGAGCAATTGAATGGCTTTCCACTGTTTATATGGTGGAAGAGGAAAGATAGATTCTCTATTTTTATTGAAATTTGAGTGACATTTATTTACAAGTTAATAATATACTATCTTTTACATCATATAGATAAGAATACTTTGTTGTTCGAAAAAAATAGATAAGAATACTTTAACAATGAACGTTAAGTTTTTTTTTTGGTAAAACAATGGACGTTAAGTTGTTTTTCTTAAAGCACTTGAGACAAAAGAAATTTGATAGCTGGTTTATTCACACACCAAAATGTGTAGAGGAAATTTTATCACATATTATACTTAATCAAATGTTGTATTTTCTATAATCTTTATGGACCTCATAATTTACGTACGATCTATCATTTTAAGTACTATACTTCTAGTCGTTGGGGGTCTTGAAAATTCGATTGCAGTATGAAATTTTTCTCATCAATATCTTTAGGAGCTGCTTGTTAAATTTTTTTCTTGCAAATTATACATTAGAAAGAACTTATGCTCACTTTTCTTCACATCAATATCTTATTTTCTACTTAAAACGAAAATTTCGGTTAACATGATACTTTTAGTTTTAGTACACACTCTCTCCACACGTGCAAAAGTAAGGCTTTGAAAAAGTCGGTGGGTACGTGTGGTGTTGTTGCATGCAAAACGAGAACCGCTCGTGCATGTTGAGGGTTCGATGACTATAGGCCCCACAGACTCAACAGTCTCGGAAACTCCAAAAACATTTTTGAACCGCTCGTGTAGCTCTACCATTACATACATACATACATATATTGCACGTGTTCATCGTACGAACGTCTGTGTTTGAGTTAATTTCGGGAAAACAACAGTCAATTTTTGTCTGTTTTGGACACAAAGCAAGAAAATATCTTAAAGGACGAGAAATAAATTGCCTTTCTCAGTTTCTTTTCTCTATAACGCCATGATTAAGCCGATCTCTTAACTGGGTTTTCTTGGTTAGAGGCGGTTCTTAACTTTAATTAAAAATCAAGAGCCGTCTAAATAAAAGATATAAAAAAGGCGTCACATTAACAAAATGTAAAAAATATCAAATCATGAGTTAAGAACCTTAAATAAGAGTAGGGGTTAATCATGCTCTAACATTTATAAATATGTATATAAGAGCATGATTAATTAATTTTAGGATGAGGTTTAAGAATAAAGCTGGATCTTAACTTTTAAATAAAAAATAAGAATCGATTCTTAAATAAATTAGTTAAAAGTTAAGAGAATCTTTCAAAAATTGATTACATATTAGAACTTCGTGGTCACATATTTGAATGTATTCTTTTATGCACCACAACTGACTCTATTCTTGATATGACGACACAAAACAATAATTTAATTATCTTTAGAGAAAATAATTAACTTTTGTTAATTGTAGTAATTTAGAACGAGTATGCAACTAAAACACTTTTAGTGCTACATCGGTTCCTCATTTGAATTTATGATGACAGGACGAGCTTATGTAGGGTGCGGCGTGGCTGCTGAAAGCAACCAATGATCTGTATTACAAACACTTCATAGAATCTCTAGGAGGTGGAGATCAGCATGACATCTTCAACTGGGACAGCAAATATGCTGGCGCCTATGTTCTTCTTTCACAGGTATGTTTAGTTTTTCTTTTGACTAACTGTGGAAGTTTCGATCTCACAGGCCCAAAGTCAGCTTTCAAATTTTTTTATTAAAAATGTTTTGAACCCGAGACACTTTGGTTGCTTAAATAAGTTTATAGAACATAGCAGCATCTCCCTATTTGACTCACCAATTAATTACAAAAAAAAAATTAACCTTTTCGCAGCGAGGATTACTCAACAAAGACATCAACTTTGAACTATACAAGCAAGAAGCAGAGAGATTCATATGCAAGATCCTCCCAGACACTCCCTCTAAGTCTACCCATCACACTCAAGGTGAACATAGATAAGTAATGATGATTATGAATATGAATTCTTCTAACTTTCTAATAAGTTTTTTATAAAAATTACAACATAAGGCTTGATATACAAGTTACATCAGAGCAACCTACAACACGTAACCGCCATAACATTCTTGCTCACAACCTACGCCAAGTACATGAAAGCCACATAACACACATTCACTGCGGAAATTCCGTCACCATCGTCCCCAACGCCTTGATAAGCGTATCGAAGAAACATGTGGATTTCATACTCGGCGATAACCCAAGAAAGATGTTGTACATGGTTGGGTTCGGACCGAGTTTAGCACCAGTGAAGCTCCATTAGTTGAAGGGAAAGTTGGCCAAGCATCTGCTACCGCTACCGCTTCTTCCAAGCAACACGGCTGAGCTGGTGGCAAAGGGTGCGTAAACGCCCCCGTGAGTGAGGTTCTAAGCTACAAAGCCGTCAACCCAACATGCTTTCATCATTTTACAATTTTCTAAATTGCTATGCTTTACCTATTTTGGACTTTGCAATGTTTTTCTTATTTTCAGGTTTTGTTTTTTTAGTATTTGTACCTTCCACGAAGAGAATAATTTCTAAGATTTTAATATAAAAAGATCAGGGTTGACTTACTCTTTCTATTCAGGTTAACAAAATGCACAACTGCATATTTACACAGTAAAATATAGCTCACGTACATAGAGGATGCAGTTATCCCGATGTAATTAAATGTAAGTGATTCGCTGACAACAAGAACAGCTCCTTGATTTTGAATTTACAACAGGACAACTCACAGCTCGAAGCAGAGGAACAGTTATTCAATTTCGCTCACCACCGAAGAAGGGATCACGGCCCAAATCCATAACTCCAATTTAATTTAAAACTCAAAATTTAACTTAAACATATGTTAACCGTAAAACCCATTGAGGCTTTTGTCACGATGGATCAGAAAAGTTAACATATAATTGCATGTTGTTGACCCAAAATTATAATTGAGATATGATAGGAAGCTTATTCACAAGGGGAGATATTATCGAAGTATACAAGCTCATATATTCACCACAACTTAACCATTTATAGCCACAAATATACACACAACCACTGCACAGTTTAAACAAATACTCCATCAAACGCAGAAAATCATTCGCTATATACGGTAACGGAAAATAAATAAACTCAATAACCCCGCGCTTGCGCGGGGGCTAAGCCCCTAGTAAAACAAAAGGTAGAGACAGAGATAGGGATAATTCGAAACTCCAAATCGTAAAAATAAAGTTTGAGTAATCATGAGAAATTACACTAATTACACTCACTTAGAGAAAGTTTCTTGATTAATAATAAAAGAGGTCACTTTTACTAATTTGAGGGATTCAAGGCTTTATCGCATGAGGTAATGACATAAAGTCTCTCTCTATATAAGTTAATCAAAAATAATGTCAAAGTTGTTAGCCGGTCTATTGCATTTGTAGCATAGAACTAACATATTACATCAGAGTGAATATAGTAATTCGTTTATGGTAAAATACATTTTGGGGGAATTGATGAGGTTATACCTTACGGACTAGATTAAAGTCATTATCGAGGCAGTTAATTGTCCACACACTCACCAATATTTAAGTCCACATGGATCCAAAGAAAAAGGTTTAATCAAAATGGTTGCAAAGTAGTAATCAAAATAACATTAGTCAAAGTTGACGGCAGTGATCGGCAACTAATTAATCCACCCACAATGATTCCCAAGTCGAAAAATAGAATTATTCTCTCCGTTTTACCACCATTGAATCATTGATGTTTTATAAAAGTATCATTTTAAATAGGTATTAGGATATTTTTAGTGTTTACTTTAGTTAAAAAGTACGATATGTTTCAGTTTAAAGTTTTTTTATCATCAATTTAAAGTCTTATACAGTAGTATTGTTACACGTTCTGAAACTAACAAACTACTAGTATATAAACGAGTTAAGTTTCTTACATTGTTTATCTAAAAAAGTTCTGTAGCCGTTGGATTCTAATATGATTTCACATTTTATTGATCGTGGTTATTAATAAACACCGAGCATCAAGAGTATGCACAGCTTCCTTCAATAAATTGTGATGCTGTTCAGTCCAAAGAGCTCTTCAGAAGTCAAGATGACCTTGATCAAATCTTCACAATGATAAAAGAGTCATAAGCAATCAAACATTCATAACGACAAGCCCATTAAACCCATCTGAGCCCAAATAGGCCCAACTGAATATTTCATCTCCCATTTTTATATCTTCCGCCGAGCGAAGAACGGCCACAGCCGAAGAGTGGAGACGATGAACAGCTCCACGAGACTCTCTCTCCTTTCTCCTCCTCCTCTCTTCCTCTTCCGTCGCCTCCGCTTATCCAATCTCCGTCGTCTCCACCGCCTAGCGTCTCCTCATCCCTCCGTTATCTCACCCAATCGCCATTCTCTGAGCCTACCCGTGTCTCCGCCGCCGTTTATCCACGACACCTCTCGGACGTTTCCACACTCACCGAGTCCGTCTCTCCGACTCCGATTCCGCCCGCTCTCTCCGAAGCTGGCTGCTTCACAGACTCTGCTCTAACTTTTGATACAAAATTAATTTTAACCAATTCTAAAATATACTTCATCCGTTTCATAATATAAATAGTTTTGGCTAAAATGACGAAGATTAAAAAATTATTATGTTTTTAAAAGTATTTTATAATAAATAGATTAGATATATTTTAACCAATAAAAAAAAGTTTCATTTAATTGACGGTCATTAATCTGATTCAATAAATGTAAAATTACCTGAAATACAAAACTACTTACATTTTGAAACAAAACATTTTCCTAAAACTACTTACAATATGAACGGAGGGAGTATATAAATACTTATATTCACGGAATTTTGAGAGAAAGTGAGGTAGTAATAAGCAGATAAATAAAAGTAAATAAATGTACCTGATCTACCAAGAAGGTGGTGAGCAATCAAATTCCAGTTTTGTGGACCAAACTGAGCAACAAGCTCCTTGAGTTTAGCATCTTCTGTTGGTCTCCAGTGTCCTCTTGAGCATAATTTTTGTTCATTCCATTATTGCCCCTCCTTTTAAAACTATTTTTTTCACCCTCTCCAAGACTGAGTAGGATTTGTTGTGGAGATGGTTTCTAGCGAGAGAGAGGTTAGTGTGCGAGTTTGGTGGAGATCCGAAGTTGTTTGCTTCTTCAAATCTTCTTGAGAGCTTGATGGTTTTGTTACCTGTTAGAACTTTCTCAATGAGTTTTGGTTCCATTTTTTCTCTTTCTTTCTGGGGCTAGGGATTAAAGGAAAAGAAACCAAGACTGAGAGAAAGAGTGAGAGCAATTGAATGGCTTTCCACTGTTTATATGGTGGAAGAGGAAAGATAGATTCTCTATTTTTTATTGAAATTTGAGTGACATTTATTTACAAGTTAATAATATACTATCTTTTACATCATATAGATAAGAATACTTTGTTGTTCGAAAAAAAATAGATAAGAATACTTTAACAATGAACGTTAAGTTTTTTTTTTGGTAAAACAATGGACGTTAAGTTGTTTTTCTTAAAGCACTTGAGACAAAAGAAATTTGATAGCTGGTTTATTCACACACCAAAATGTGTAGAGGAAATTTTATCACATATTATACTTAATCAAATGTTGTATTTTCTATAATCTTTATGGACCTCATAATTTACGTACGATCTATCATTTTAAGTACTATACTTCTAGTCGTTGGGGGTCTTGAAAATTCGATTGCAGTATGAAATTTTTCTCATCAATATCTTTAGGAGCTGCTTGTTAAATTTTTTTCTTGCAAATTATACATTAGAAAGAACTTATGCTCACTTTTCTTCACATCAATATCTTATTTTCTACTTAAAACGAAAATTTCGGTTAACATGATACTTTTAGTTTTAGTACACACTCTCTCCACACGTGCAAAAGTAAGGCTTTGAAAAGTCGGTGGGTACGTGTGGTGTTGTTACATGCAAAACGAGAACCGCTCGTGCATGTTGAGGGTTCGATGACTATAGGCCCCACAGACTCAACAGTCTCGGAAACCCAAAACATTTTTGAACCGCTCGTGTAGCTCTACCATTACATACATACATACATATATTGCACGTGTTCATCGTACGAACGTCTGTGTTTGAGTTAATTTCGGGGAAAACAACAGTCAATTTTTGTCTGTTTTGGACACAAAGCAAGAAAATATCTTAAAGGACGAGAAATAAATTGCCTTTCTCAGTTTCTCTTTTTTCTATAACGCCATGATTAAGCCGATCTCTTAACTGTTTTTTCGGCCAGAGGCGCTCTTAACTTTAATTAAAAATACTAACCGCTCCCATAAATAAAAGATATAAAAGACGCCTCATAACCAAAAATGTAAAAAATATCAAATCATGAAGAGTTAACCTTAAATAAGAGTAGGGGTTAATCATGCCTAACATTTATAAATATGTATATAAGAGCATGATTAATTAAGGTTTTAGGATGAGGCTCTCAGAATATAAAGCTGGATCTTAACTTTTAAATAAAAAATAAGAATCGATTCTTAAATAAATTGGTTAAGTTAAGAGAATCTTTCAAAAAATTGATTACATATTAGAACTTCGTGGTCACATATTTGAATGTATTCTTTTATGCACCACAACTGACTCTATTCTTGATATGACGACACAAAACAATAATTTAATTATCTTTAGAGAAAATAATTAACTTTTGTTAATTGTAGTAATTTAGAACGAGTATGCAACTAAAACACTTTTAGTGCTACATCGGTTCCTCATTTGAATTTATGATGACAGGACGAGCTTATGTAGGGTGCGGCGTGGCTGCTGAAAGCAACCAATGATCTGTATTACAAACACTTCATAGAATCTCTAGGAGGTGGAGATCAGCATGACATCTTCAACTGGGACAGCAAATATGCTGGCGCCTATGTTCTTCTTTCACAGGTATGTTTAGTTTTTCTTTTGACTAACTGTGGAAGTTTCGATCTCTCACAGGCCCAAAGTCAGCTTTCAAATTTTTTATTAAAAATGTTTTGAACCCGAGACACTTTGGTTGCTTAAATAAGTTTATAGAACATAGCAGCATCTCCCTATTTGACTCACCAATTAATTACAAAAAAAATTAACCTTTTCGCAGCGAGGATTACTCAACAAAGACATCAACTTTGAACTATACAAGCAAGAAGCAGAGAGATTCATATGCAAGATCCTCCCAGACACTCCCTCTAAGTCTACCCATCACACTCAAGGTGAACATAGATAAGTAATGATGATTATGAATATGAATTCTTCTAACTTTCTAATAAGTTTTTTTTTATAAAAAATTACAACATAAGGCTTGATATACAAGTTACATCAGAGCAACCTACAACACGTAACCGCCATAACATTCTTGCTCACAACCTACGCCAAGTACATGAAAGCCACATAACACACATTCACTGCGGAAATTCCGTCACCATCGTCCCCAACGCCTTGATAAGCGTATCGAAGAAACATGGATTTCATACTCGGCGATAACCCAAGAAAGATGTTGTACATGGTTGGGTTCGGACCGAGTTTAGCACCAGTGAAGCTCCATTAGTTGAAGGGAAAGTTGGCCAAGCATCTGCTACCGCTACCGCTTCTTCCAAGCAACACGGCTGAGCTGGTGGCAAAGAAGGTGCGTAAACGCCCCCGTGAGTGAGGTTCTAAGCTACAAAGCCGTCAACCCAACATGCTTTCATCATTTTACAATTTTCTAAATTGCTATGCTTTACCTATTTTGGACTTTGCAATGTTTTTCTTATTTTCAGGTTTTGTTTTTAGTATTTGTACCTTCCACGAAGAGAATAATTTCTAAGATTTTAATATAAAAAGATCAGGGTTGACTTACTCTTTCTATTCAGGTTAACAAAATGCACAACTGCATATTTACACAGTAAAATATAGCTCACGTACACATAGAGGATGCAGTTATCCCGATGTAATTAAATGTAAGTGATTCGCTGACAACAAGAACAGCTCCTTGATTTTGAATTTACAACAGGACAACTCACAGCTCGAAGCAGAGGAACAGTTATTCAATTTCGCTCACCACCGAAGAAGGGATCACGGCCCAAATCCATAACTCCAATTTAATTTAAAACTCAAAATTTAACTTAAACATATGTTAACCGTAAAACCCATTGAGGCTTTTGTCACGATGGATCAGAAAAGTTAACATATAATTGCATGTTGTTGACCCAAAATTATAATTGAGATATGATAGGAAGCTTATTCACAAGGGGAGATATTATCGAAGTATACAAGCTCATATATTCACCACAACTTAACCATTTATAGCCACAAATATACACACAACCACTGCACAGTTTAAACAAATACTCCATCAAACGCAGAAAATCATTCGCTATATACGGTAACGGAAAATAAATAAACTCAATAACCCCATTGCAGCTGCCCCTAGTAAAACAAAAGGTAGAGACAGAGATAGGGATAATTCGAAACTCCAAATCGTAAAAATAAAGTTTGAGTAATCATGAGAAATTACACTAATTACACTCACTTAGAGAAAGTTTCTTGATTAATAATAAAAGAGGTCACTTTTACTAATTTGAGGGATTCAAGGCTTTATCGCATGAGGTAATGACATAAAGTCTCTCTCTATATAAGTTAATCAAAAATAATGTCAAAGTTGTTAGCCGGTCTATTGCATTTGTAGCATAGAACTAACATATTACATCAGAGTGAATATAGTAATTCGTTTATGGTAAAATACATTTTGGGGGAATTGATGAGGTTATACCTTACGGACTAGATTAAAGTCATTATCGAGGCAGTTAATTGTCCACACACTCACCAATATTTAAGTCCACATGGATCCAAAGAAAAAAGGTTTAATCAAAATGGTTGCAAAGTAGTAATCAAAATAACATTAGTCAAAGTTGACGGCAGTGATCGGCAACTAATTAATCCACCCCACAATGATTCCCAAGTCGAAAAGAAAGAATTATCTCTCCGTTTTACCACCATCGAATCATTGATGTTTTATAAGTTGTCACTTTAAAGAGCACATTATCTCTTTTGTGTTTACTTTAGTCCAAATGATTTTTCATGATGAATTTTCATTGTTTATCATATCAATATAAAGTTTTATAATATGGTATACGCTCTGAAACTAATAAATTAGTATGCAAACGATATTAGTTTCTTTTATAAAAGTCTCTAACAAAATTAATCTTCTGCAAAATCGTGTATATATATCATATAGACTTAAGATAAAAGATACTACATAATTAAAAAAAAAAAAAAAAAAAAAAAATTTAACAGTATGTAAAATATCTAACCATGTAACATCTAAACTTAGACTAAATATGAAATTACAAGTAAATCATTAAATTACAAATCCAAAATGTGCAAAGATGTAGTAGACGTTGGATTCTAAATAAATGATTTCACATATTTTTCTTCTCGTGGTTATAAATAAACACCGAGCATCAAGAGAGTATGCCGGACAGCTTTCTCCATTCAAAAGGTGATGCTGCTCAGTCTAAAGAGCTCCTTACCCCCTAATCAAATCTTCATAATGATAAAAAAGATTAAAACATTCATAATGACAAAGCCCATAATATACTATCATCACCTTGGGCTTGCTTCACAAATTATATCAGCCTATATGAGCCCAAACAGGCCCATGATAAAAATGGTACAGTCAACTGATTCTTTTTTTTTCTATCTTCCGCCGAGCGACGGAGCGGAGAGAAGAGACGATGAACAGCTCCACCAGACTCCTCTCTCTCTTTTCTTCTCCTCTTCCTCCACCTCTCTTCCTCATCCGTGGTTGCGTATCCAATCTCCGTCGTCTCCACCGCTTAGCCTCTGCTCCTTCCTCCGCCATCTCTCGCAACCGGCGTTCTCTCAGCCTACCCGTGTCTCTGCCGCCGTTTATCCACACGACACCTCTCGGACGGTTACACACCCACCGAGTCCGTCTCTCTTCCTCCTCCGATTCTTTTCCTTGTTATCATCACCAACGGGTACCTGAATTGGCAGAGCTACTCCAATCTCTCTCGGAAGCTGGCTACTTCACAGATTCTGCGTTAAGTTCCGTTTTCAAAAACGAGTTCTTTCCTGGGTTTCCAGATGAACTCGTCTCTCCAGCTCTCGCATGCTTAGCTCTAGCTCGTGATCGACCTGAGTTACTTGAGTAAGTTTGCTTCTTTCCCATTTTGTGTCATTGATGTCTCTTCTCTGCAACTCATGTTCGTTTACTGTTATTAGAATGGTTTCGAGGAGAGACGTTGAAGTGGTGGTGGAGAATGGGAAGCCGTTTTTGTTTAGGACAGGTCCAGATTCACTCAAAGGGATGAGTCTTTACTTAAGAAGTGGTCGTCAGGGCGTTGGTAATGTAAGTTTCTATTCTGGCGAAAAAAAGGTTACTCTTTTAGTACTTGTTGGTGACGTAGCAGCTTGGATATAACATCGTGTTGTTGATGTTGTTATTGTGCCTATTAGATACTGGATGTGGATAAGGCGAGTACGGTGGATTTGATGAGGCTTCTTTTGAGTTGTGTTGTGGATTTTGCTTCTTCTGAGGGAAGCAAACATCATGAGCAAGAGATTGTGGAGTCGTCGGTTCGAAATCTTTTGAGCGAGATAGCGAAGATTAGCTTCCGTACTTCTTCTGAGTCTAGTGTTCATGGCGCAATGCAAAATCAGTTCTTAGGTAGAAATGGACAAGCACTCGGTTCCTTTCAGAAAAACGTTGAGATGAAACGAGGTGACTGGATTTGCTCAAGGTATGGATGAATTTCTTGGATTCTTCAGTCTTTTGATTGCTCTTGGTTGCATTCTTCTATGGAAAGATATAATAATGTTCTTAGGATCGGAGCTTGAATTAGTATATGTCTCTGACTGTACACTATTACTGGGGTCGTTAGATTGTATCGTTAGAGCTAGACGTCAGTAAGATTGTAACTGTCTTTGTTTCATCTTGTTGTTGTTCATATGGTGAGGGAACTTGTTGAAACAGGTGCAGTGGCTTGAACTTTGCGAGAAATGTCAAATGCTTCCAGTGTGATGAAGCGAGACCAAAGAGACAGCTAACTGGTAGTGAATGGGAGTGTCCCCAGTAAGCTAACTAATATATGTTTTCTCTGCTGCTTTATCCTCAAGGCGACCATGAGTAGTGAGTTTAACCTTCTCTTTCTTTCTTGTTTGTTTCATCCATCAGATGCGATTTCTACAATTACGGGAGGAACATAGCCTGCTTAAGATGCGACTGCAAGCGACCCGGAGACTTCTCACTCAATTCAGGGCACTCTGCTCATTCAAAGGATCCTGAACTCGAGAGAAGACTGGCAGAAAATGAAGAGAAAGCACAGAGGTGGTTTAGTAAAGTAGCACAAGGTGGTTCTGATGCAAATAGTGTTGATACAGATGAAGATTTTCCAGAGATTATGCCGTTGAGGAAAGGAGTGAACAGGTTTGTTGTTAACACGAGAAAAACACCTCTTGAGAGAAGGTTGTCTAATGTTGAGACAGATGGTACTGAAACCAATAGGAGCCTGAATGAGATTCTCGGTTCTACATCCTCTTTTGCTTATAGATCCGATGCTAAGAATGTTTCATCCAGGAGGTTTGAATCTTCTCAGGTAGTTAACTCTGATTTTGTTCCCTTCGTGCCACTACCGTCTGATATGTTTGCCAAGAAGCCTGAGAAGGAGGAAACACTGATCTCCAACAACCAGATGGACAATGTCTCTGACGAAAATCAAAATGTCTATCAAGAGGACAAGTCAAGTGCAAGTGTTTTTGGCAAAGAAGCAAATGAACCTAATAAAGATGAGAACGAATCAGAGGAGAAGCCTGCGAGGTGGTTAAAGACGATCACAGAACTGCACAGCGTGTCAGATCCACAGGAAGAAACTTCTCCTGATAAAATGCCAATGCGTAAAGGAGAGAATCAGTTTGTGGTGAGCAGGAAGAAAGATCGTTCACTAACTTCTCCAGCAAACAAGAGACGCATCTCTATTGAAACAAAAGATTCAGACTTTGTCCCTTTTGTCCCTTTCCCACCTGACTACTTCGCCAAACACAAACAGCCGGAGGAAACAACAACAGCAGATACTGTTCCAGCCCCAGCTCCAAAAAACTCTTCTCAGGTAGTACAAAAAGAACCAAGAGAACCTTCAAGCAACAATCTGAAACCAATGGTAGGGAAGACGAGAAATGGAAAGAGCCTGGAGGGTTCGTTAGTGAAGGAACCTGACTTGCTGGACATGTCAGAGGAAGCTAAAGCGGAGAGATGGTTTAAGCGAGTGGCTGAGATTAAGAACATATCAGAGCTGAGTCAGATCCCGGACGAAGATTTCCCGTCGATAATGCCAATGAGGAAAGGAGTGAATAGGTTTGTTGTCAGCAAGAGGAAGACTCCATTGGAACGGCGTTTAGCTTCTCAACGCCAGCAGAGATACCCTCCTCCGGTCACAGACTCTGATCCAACACGTAAAGGAGATACATGACCTTGTAGCATAACATTTTTGCTGAGAGTAATATTTTACAATACCCTTTATGTTATTTGTTTTTAGTTCCACTTCCACAGATGGGTTAAGAAACTCTGTTGTCCATCTAAAAGCAATGAAAGCATGTTATAGAAGTCACTACTTCCTGCACAGAAACAAGAGTTTGAATTTATTTGAGAAAACAAAGAGTGAGGGTGAGCTCAGATGAAAGCATCTCTTCCTTCAACTCTTGAAGCATGTGTGTATGGTTCAGTTTAGAAGAAAGAGTCACATACCAAACATTTGAATCTCTGGGATAAAGTTAGTGTCACTCCTCACTCTTCTAAGTTCGTATAAACATTTTAACCAATAACATCTCTTAGATGTAGAATGTGTACATTTACTCAAAAGCATCATTACATTTTGAAACAAAATCACAAACTATAATCTTCTCATTGAATATATAAACTTTATAGTATAAAGTGTTTGTCTTTTTTAGTCAAAACAGAGAGAAAACATTTTTGAAACGTAAAATTTAATCAAGTGTATGGAATAAATATTTAGTATTGCAAACAAGGCAAGTATAACGTGCTGGGGTTAAAAGTTAGGTCTACCAGATCC
Source organism: Brassica carinata (assembly GCA_016771965.1). NCBI lineage: Eukaryota > Viridiplantae > Streptophyta > Magnoliopsida > Brassicales > Brassicaceae > Brassica > Brassica carinata. The sequence goes on along the minus strand of CM028687.1, from coordinate 64,106,770 downwards.
CGTACCCTCGACTACTCGGACAAGAAGTGAATCTGCTACCAAACCCACTTCTTCATTTATACATTCACTTGTCATTTCTCGTTGAGCTATTTTGATTATTTTATTCCTCTCACTTGCATTTGGGTTTAAGAGAGCCTCAATGGATACCGAGTTCCTCCGAACACTAGATCCTCAGATTCTCTTGGGTGTCTTCGTCGCTCTCATCGCCATCGGTGCCGGTGCTGCTTACTATCTTTCCTCCTCCAAGAAACGCAGAGGTTCGATCATAAAGTCACGACCTTTCTGTTCTTCTCTTCCGTGTTCTACTCTCACAATTTGTAGCTGACTGAGAGTGATTATCATTCTCTTACAAAAGCATCATGAATTTTGTATGAACTTAGGAAAAAATTGTGTAGAATTCAATCTGTTTAGAAGAATGTCACATCAAAATGAAAGATTGTTCCTTTTTGATTAAAGCTTGTGAATTTTGTAGGGTGTTTGGATCCAGAGAAGTTCAAGGAGTTTAAGCTTGTTAAGAAGCAGCAACTTAGCCACAATGTGGCTAAGTTCGTATTCGAGCTTCCAACTCCTACCTCCGTCTTGGGTCTTCCCATTGGACAACACATCAGTTGCAGGTTTGGTCTTCATCCTTCTTTAGTACGTCCTGTTGGTTTCTGTATGTTGTTCATAATCACTGAACTTCCTTACCAAAATTTATAACTTTCTGCAAGTTGCTGGATACTAAAAAGCAATGAACATACTCATTTTGGAAACTTTAGGTTTAGGTTTTTCCTGTGTTGAAATCCATTTTGGTGGATAGCTTTGATGAAAGATAATGACTTTCTCAACAGGGGAAAGGATGCTCAAGGAGAGGATGTCATTAAGCCTTACACTCCTACAACCTTAGATTCTGACCTTGGACGTTTTGAACTTGTTATTAAGGTGTCTATGCTTAGCACTCTCTCGGCTTGACTTGTCTCTTTTTTCTTATATTCTCACTAATTAAACTAAAATTGCTGGAAACTATTCCCGTCGCCAAGTAGATGTATCCGCAAGGAAGGATGTCTCATCATTTGAGGGAGATGCGTGTTGGAGACCATCTTGCTGTTAAGGGACCTAAGGTACTTTTATCAACTCACATGTTTTGCTTGCTTACAATAATTCTACTGAATCTCAGTACTTTTTTTTACTTGCCAGGGAAGGTTCAAGTATCAGCCAGGTCAGTTTAGGGCGTTTGGAATGCTTGCTGGAGGTTCAGGCATCACTCCCATGTTCCAAGTATTCTCATACATTTGCGTCTAATAACGTTTTTTAAAGCCAATGTATATGTTTAAAACTCGTTTTGTTTCACATATGTGAAAGGTTGCAAGAGCGATACTTGAAAATCCAACAGACAAAACAAAGGTTCACCTCATTTATGCCAATGTCACATACGATGACATTCTCTTAAAGGTAAAAATATCTCTCACCTGCTGATTCTTATGACTCTGAGAACAAGCTTTACGTTTCCATAGAATTTATCATCTTCAAACTCTAAATACTAGTATTTGAGTCACAATACTTCTTTTCTTTTTAGGAAGAGTTGGATAGTCTTACCGCCAATTACTCAGATCAATTCAAAATCTACTATGTTTTGAACCAGGTGAGCCACAAAATCTAAATGGTTTGGCGTTCCTCTACAGTGAATACATAGAAAGCTCTTTCTGATACTTTTTTTTTTCTCTTGGTGCTTTGGTATATATCTTTTGTGAGTAGCCTCCGGAAGTATGGGATGGTGGTGTTGGATTTGTAACCAAGGAAATGATTCAGGCTCATTGCCCTGCACCTGCATCCGATATTCAGGTCAAAACCTTCCTCTGTTCTTGATCTTGAACATACTCACATCATTACAGTTTCTAAATCAAAATCTTGAATCAGTTCTGCCAATGTTTAAAGAAAAAATAACATTGAATGAAACATCTGAGGGACGAAGATAGGATTTTTCTATGGCGTTTCAATCTTTTTTTTTTTAATACGGTTTATGTTTGAATTGCAGATCCTAAGATGTGGACCACCGCCAATGAACAAGGCCATGGCAGCAAACCTTGAAGCTCTTGGTTACTCTCCAGAGATGCAGTTCCAGTTCTGATCTAAATCTTTGCTTGTTTTTGCTCGGAGTCATTTAAAAACTCATTTATCTGATCAAATAACTTTTGTTACAATTCCAACTGAGAGTTGTGTTTCTGTTGTAAGCTTCATAAAATCCCTCGTCCATTCATTGTGTTATCCAATAGTAAGTTCCGGTTAGGCATGTGGTTTACTTATACCGGTTTGGTTTGGTATCATATAAAGATTTGATAGTGACATCCACAAGACCTACCTAATTTGTTTTGGTATATTGTTGCAATCAATTTGACTGAGTGGCATACAATAATGAGTCACTTTAAAAGCATTAGCTATAAAAGGGTGATTGAAATTGATTCTTGGTGGATTGATATATAGCATATTTACAGACTTACAAAAATATACATTGTGGTTAGTCGGCTGGTTCTTTTCGAAAACTTTTTATAGTGCTTTTTGGTTAGTATCTTACCTTCTAGTTTATTTCTCGCCGTTAAAACGTTGTCTGACTAATACCGACGTTAAAGTTGCTTTAGTATTTCATATTGGGATTAATAATGCTTTGTTATTGGTGAGTAAAAAATAAAAATAATGTTTTGATATGGAGAGCTTGCGTGGTTTCAATAACTTTTAGCATTTTTATTCAAAAGTAGGCCACGGTCCAAAAAAGAACCTACTCATAGTACGCTTAACTTTTCTTTTCTTGGTTATGAATCAAATGATACAATGATCTTTTGACACGTACCTCATTCTCTAAATTTTTCTGTACTAGTAGAATTACAACACGCAACTCTTCCACCACATCGTGACAATATAGTGAATTTTTTAATTTTTTTTGGTCTTTATGATCAATCATAAAATATCATACTGCATATGCTAAAGTTAAAAGGTTTAGATTCCGACCATTAATAGTGACTGTTTAATCCGAACTTGTAGCACCTACTAAAGCCTTCTAAGACAAAAGTATCAGCGTTATAGGTTTTGTTCTTGTAGACTAGAAATGACTCAAAAGACAAAAACAAATTAGGTTATGTTGGTAATCGAGTTTTCAGAAAATCAACTTTATAAGTAGTATTTTCTCTTTACGTAAGTGCGTATTTCACGAGTCATCTTCCACCTCAACAAACTAAGCAAAGCCCAAAAATGTATAGCCGCCCCCATAAATTATTCACCGTAAAGTTGGTTGTATCATCACTACTTTTTTTCTTTTGAACTGACAATATAATATCTAATGTTATATATCACTACATTTAAAAAAAAAAAATCTTTCAAGCAATAACGTTTCCAACATAATTAAAATTGTTCTTAACTAGACATATATTCATATGGTTAATCAATGGAAATATTTCTACACCATATGTATCGTATTAGTTTCCATGACGATCTGTAGATTTGAAGTATAAACTTATAGTCTGCCCGCATGCCGATTAGATTATTCAATTGTGTATAACTAGAAAAGTATACATTAATCCTGAAATACTGAAGCAAATTAGATATTTAAATTCAAACTAATTCATTTTCTATCTTCTCCATTTTTCGGGATATTCATTCGGTTTGGATTGACTAGAGTGAAATTTATAATCCAAAATACCATAAAACAAAACCTATTTAGTATTAATGATGGATTCTGTTTGGTACAGATTATCGGATTTGGTTTAGATTTTCAGATTTTGTTTATCTCCCATAACCTTAAAATTCGATCTAAAATCTTGGCCAATAAAACAAAACTACAAATTCCCACCCTTGCATTAATATTGTTCGAGTCTTCTTCATTGGTCGAGCAATAAATATTTAAATAATACAATGAATATGAGTTAAAATGGAAAAAATGGACATGCATCCTTTCGTGGAAAAGGACGTGGAAACTTTCCAAGAGTTTATTTTGTTCTCTCTCTACTTTACGATGATATATGTGAGTTAAAAATGGAAAATAAATGGACATGCTCTTCGTGGAAAAGGACGTGGAAATTTTCCCCAGTGTTTATTTTGTCCTCTCTCGACTTTATCTTACTTCACTTTTTTTTTTCTCATTTTCAAAATTTCTAATAATCACACACGCATACATTGAATAAAGACAATGATAAATCAAGTGTTAACTAAAACCTTCTTCCTTAAGCTTCTCTCCTTCTTTATATATCTCTTTCACATCTCATTTTCACTCTCTCTCCACCTTCAAGAAACATAATTAGAAACAGAGAGAAAATAAAGAGATATGATGTTTTTCTCCAACGAATTTCCTTCACCTGCATCGTTCTTCACAGCTTACGCATCAATGGCAGGTTACCTGATGATGATACGATCAATGGCTCACCAGCTGATCCCAGCTCCAATCCAAGATCTCATTTACTCTTCTCTCCGGTCTCTTCTCTTCCGCTCTACTTCAACAACTTTGACTCTAACCATCGACGACGACAACATGGGCATGCACAACGACATCTACCAAGCCGCTCAGACTTATCTCTCAACCAAGATCAGTCCAGACGTAGCCAGGCTCAGAATCAGCAAAGGCCATAGGGACAAACATGTCAACTTGTACCTCAGCGACGGAGAAACCGTCAACGATGTGTACCGAGACGTCGAGCTAAAATGGAGGTTTGTTACAGACCGAGGAGACAAGAAAGGCGATGACGACGGTAGAAGCGAGTACTTTGAGCTGAGTTTCGACAAGAAACACAAAGACTTGATCTTAAACTCTTACGTTCCCCACGTAGAGACCAAAGCTAAAGAGATAAGAGACGAGAGGAGAATCTTGATGCTGCATTCTCTCAACAGTCTCCGATGGGATTCAGTCATCCTCGAGCATCCTTCGACCTTTGAGACAATAGCTATGGAAGATGAGCTCAAGCGTGACGTCGTAGACGATCTTGATCGGTTCATTAGAAGGAAAGATTATTACAAGAAAGTAGGGAAAGCATGGAAGAGGGGTTACTTGTTGTACGGACCACCTGGAACAGGGAAGTCTAGTCTGGTTGCAGCTATGGCTAATTACCTCAAGTTTGATGTCTATGATCTTCAGCTTGCGAGTGTGATGCGTGACTCTGATCTTAGGAGGCTCTTGCTCGCCACAAATAACCGCTCGATTCTTGTGATAGAAGATATCGATTGTGCGGTGGATTTTCCCAACAGGTTAGAGCAACAACAGCCTGGTGAAGGCAAGAACTGTGGCGACTCTCAGGTTTGGTTCTGCCTCTATGGGATGTGTTTTGACTTCTACTGTTATTGGTTTTGGTAATAAGATTGTACATTTTAACCAAAGTACCAAATCGAACCGAATATAAACCAATCCTAACCAAATATAAACCAATCCTAACCAAATTAAATTTATTAACCAACTCGAAGATGCTGATTATTCGGTTTTGTATTTTAATTGATTTAAATATTTATATAGGATTTTATGAACATTGACTAATTTTCAAATGTAGCATATTGATTTTAAATAATTTGTATAATATATTTTTTCTCAGTTTTGAATCTTTGTATTTAGACAAATTTCTTCTTTTTTTTTTAAATGTATGTATGAAATCAAGTTCATTAGTAATTCCGTCTCACTGAATTAATATGATTTGAATTATATTTTATAAATCATAGTTGCTATAACACGTAATTTAATATGAATGATACTAGATATCGTTTTGGATTTTCAAATCCATTAAATTGCATAAAGCAATAACCTGTATTTAGTATATTTAAATGGCATTTTTGTGTGTGTTTAGGCACCTTTGACGTTATCAGGGCTGCTGAATTTCATAGACGGGTTATGGTCAAGCTGTGGAGACGAGCGCATTATAATATTCACGACGAACCATAAAGATAGGCTTGACCCGGCATTGCTACGTCCAGGGCGTATGGACATGCACATTTACATGGGACATTGCACTTTTCAAGGATTCAAGACCTTAGCCTCTAACTATTTGGGCTTGAACGACACCACAATGCCACACCGTCTTTATCCGGAGATCGAGCGGTTGATGGACGGGGAAGTGATTACACCGGCACAAGTAGCAGAAGAGCTGATGAAAAGCGAGGATGCTGACGTGGCGCTTGAGGGTTTGGTGAATGTTTTAGAGAAGATTAAGTCTAAAGCTGATAAATCGAGCCCGGTTTTGAAGAAGAAGGAGAGTGGAATGGAGATGGAGGAGATAGGATCAAGGCGTGATACTGAGGGTTCTCCTAGGAAGAGCAGCAAAAGGATCAAGAAACTTGTTCTGTTTTGGACATAAGACGTGCGCCACAAACTTCTATGGTCCAGTATTAGTTCACATAAGTTAATGAGAGAAAAATGTTCCGAAAGGCTTTCCTATGATTTTAGTAGAAAAAGTAAGTAAATCTGTTTGTCTATTGAATTTAGATGGACAAAGAAATTGATCAAATAATTTTTATTTTTTGAGCAATGAAATTGATCAAATAAATTAAGACTCTGAATAGTAACTGCGGATTGAGCGGTGCGGGACGAGCGGTTCAACTGCGGTGCGGTTCTAACGGTTATAAAAATGTATAGATATATGGTATATGCAGAGATTTTTATCACTGTTAAGTGCGGTGTAGGGCGGAGTGGTTCAAAACATTCGAAGCCTAAATGAAAGAATTATTGGAAGCAATATGTATATATTTAAAGTCCACTGAAGATGAAAATCATATAAATCTAAGTCCAACTAACATTTCCTAAATATAATGAGTCTTTAATTTAATATAAGTGTTTGGTATTCAAGAAAAAAATAGAATATCTAGACAATCTATACGCGTTAAAATAGCTTATACACGGTTTATACGCGTCTATACGCGCTAAGACAACTTATACGCGTTATGACAGCCTGTACGCGTTTATAGATAATGGCAATATGCTAATTTTTGTAAAGATATCATAATTTATTAATATTTATGCTGTTTTATTTTCATAAGATTTTATACTATAAATATCAGTTACTAAATTTTACAAATAAAATATAATGTGTTGATTTATTATTATAATTTTAGACGATTTAAAAGATAAACATTATAATTTTAGAGAATTTAGGATTTAGGTGCAGCTTAAACAACAGTATAGAATATTTTTAGAACATTACTCAAAACAAATCATTGTGTTTTAAATACTATGGGTACAATTATTATCTAACCATTGCATCCATGATTTGGTAGAATACCAATTCAGTCAACTAATAGTTATGAGGATTTAATTTTTTGACTTTGTAAATGAACAAAACGTGACTTTTGCAATGTGCCTTTTGGTAATGTATATATTATGAAACATTTTTGCAACAGTATATATATATATTATGAGGCATGGAAAAGAGAATAAAAAAAAACAAATTAATATAATGTTTCCATGACTTCAAAATTCATCTCCATATCCCGAGCCATATTCATCATCAACCAAAACAAAGGTATGTGTCGGATATGCATAAAACTTTACATGTACAAAGTAACCATAAAAGAAATAACCGTTCACAGTTCAAACAATTCAAAGCATGATGGTGCATGGAATATCGTTTTTTTTTCTTTCAGTTCTATAAATTTTTGTATATTTCCTTAACTCTTACATTTTCACCATCGTTTTCTGAATTTCTTTTCTTTTATTTTCTATTCAAATGTAATTTATATATTCCTTTTATATTGCTGGTCTGTGCTTCCATTTTAATTTTGTCCTGGCTAGTCTAATTTTCTATATTGCTAAGAAAAAAAATCTATTTTAATTTGTGAGAGAAAAATCTACACTGACCATATTTTGTCCATTTTCTTAATATTACACAATTAATATTTATTTAATTGTTTGAAAATGTGCTGTTTTTTTTTTCTAGTTGTGATTAAAAAAAAAGATAGTGACAACTGGTCTTCCTTCCAGTCTTCATGGTCATAGGTCAAGTCTTATTCCTGCAAACATGTCCTAAATAAGCCTAAGCAATAGGGAAAGTTTAGATCATTCTCTCTTCTCATTTTTCCTGCAGATTCATTGAACAAGCACAAGTATAAGTAGAGGAGACAGGACTCGAACAACAGAATGACAGATAAGCCTTCAGACTCGAATACTCAAAACATGAAAGAGGCAGGTGTTACGAAGGAAACCCATTCGGTGAATGACAACGCTGGTGAGGCGGATACGGCGGTGGAAACTGTCGGAGGAAGTGGTGACGGAGGTGAAAGTGGACGTGGAGAGACAATTCTTCGCGAGGTAGGTGATGATAGACGTACAAAGGATGTGGAAAAAGATGGAGGAAAAAAGAAAGAAGCAAAAGGCAAAGCGAAGGGTAAAAAGGTGAAAGAAAAGGTCTACCCAGTCGAAGCTATCCGTCAAAAGAGAGTTCACGAAGTAAGCTCCTTTTTTTTTTATTCATCAAATGTGTTTTTGTTATTAGTATTTTCATGCACGTAAAGTCTTGTCCTTTATACATCGTTCGTTTCTTATAAATCTCAAAGTAGTTTTATTTATTGAATCATGACCTGTTTTTAATGGTGTGATTTTGCTCGCTTTAATTTTTGATATTTTTTTGTGTCTGTTTATCGTATTGATTGACTGATTCTGCCTATTGGTTTACTGGTTCTGACGCTCTAATATTAATGGTGATTGTAGGGTAAGGTGCAGTATCTGATCAAATGGTGAGTTTTTCTAATCATACTCTGTTTTCATTCTTGATCAAGTTTTTTTTTGTTTCTTTTTACATTGACGTAAGTTGTAAAACTCTGTTGTGAAAGGGCTGGGTGGAAGGAAAGTGATAACACATGGGAGCCTCTAGAGAATCTGCGGTCTATTTCCGCTTATATAGCTGCATTTGAAAAAAGGTACAGTATGTTGCATTTAATGTAGCAGCCGTGTGAATACTTTTTTTTTTCGATGTTTCGTGGGTTTCCTTTGTTTAATGTATGTTTTCTTGTTTTCAAAGTTTGAAGAAGGCTGGTGAGAAGCGGAAGGGCGAGGATGAAGGTTCTAATTCTCAGTCGAAGAAGAAGCAGCAACGTTTAACTAAGGGGACCAGTCAAGTTGCTTTGAATGGAGAGGAGAAAGAGTATGATCCCACACTCAACGAGCTAAGGGGACAAGTCGTTAACAGTGACGGTGCGGGGAGTTCCCAAGAGGGAGGAGGAGAAGGCATTGGTTCTGAGGGTGGTGATAACGCAAGAACAAACGGCGTTCTCATGGGTAAGCGTAAGAAGAAGAAGGGTGGTGTCAGTGGTGTTATGCGGAGGAAGTCTTTTATTGTGAAAAGATACATACGAGATGAAACCACCACAAGTAACAAAAATCTGACAACAGGTACCGATGATCAGAACGGGACACCAGAGCTGGACATCGTGAGGATCATCAAGGCAGTGGCGGTTTCTACTTCTATAACAGACGATGGACAAGGCTCGTTGGTATCTTTCTTGGCGCTGAGGTTTGTTCTCTCTCTCTCTCTCTCTCTGCACTTTGGTCAGTTTTGACATGTTGAGTTCAAATTGTGTGTGTTTATTTTGGCTTTATACTACTTATAGGTCTAATGGGGAGGAAGTAACGGTTGACAACAAGTTTCTCAGGGCTCATGATCCTCATCTGGTAAGATTGTTTTTTCGGAGCTTTTTCTTATGCATTTTACTATCTGGAAGATTCTGACTGATTAATGTTTTTTTCTTCTTCTTTTAACTGCCAGCTGCTTGATTTCTACGAGCAGCGAATCACTTACAAGCCCGAAAGCGAAGAAAAATGTTAGTGAACAGTGGTGCTTGTAGGTAGGAGAAGATTAGATGTGCAGAGTGGATGTAGTGGCAAGTTGTTAATCCCTGAGGTTTTGAGATTTGTTTTTCATCTCCTCTGGTTCGTTGATGTTCGCTTTCTGTTACTGAAAATCTTCTCTCTTTGATTTTTACATTTCTTTTTTCTATTTAACAGAAAACTTTGTTAAACTTGCTTTGTTCAAAGATTAAGTTCTTGTCTCGTTGATGTTATCAAAGTTGATCCTCTTGAAATTCGGTTGCTCCTTATGCAAGGAATCAGTTTCATATGATTAGGGATGTCAAATGGGTTGTTCATGTCCAATGGGTTTATCTAAATTGACAAAGTAGTTTATTGGATACTTGGTGACAGGTGATTTTTCCGTGCTCATGCACGGATATAAATATTAACAAAAAAATATACTATTAAAATTAGTTAATATTTATTTTATTTTTAATTTTTATGTAATTTGTATGTATGATTATTTATAAATAATAATATGTTATTTTAATTATACATGTGATTTTGGATATATAATATTTAATTAGGTTGATAATTATTTAGATATATTAGACTGAATATAATTTTCTAAATTCAACCATAACTTTTTTTATTTTTAACAGATTAGATTTTTTATAAATTTAATTATTTGCATCTAGTTGATTGTTTTTTAGATTTGTAAATATAGTTTAATAAGTTTGTGTACATTCATATAAGAAAATAACTTAATATATAAAAAATATTTTTATTAGTTTAAATATATATATAATATGTCACATATTTTTGTTTATGTAATAAATTGTATTTTCTTGTGTTGTATACGATTCTTATTTGTACTTCAGTATATCAATAAAACATTTTTAAACAATACATATGTATATAAAATTATTTAAGATTATTTTTAAAGAAAATAATAATTTTAATATCAACATTATTTTTTGGAAACTTTTTACTTGAAATCATATTATGTATAATATATATTTTGTCTATAAAATTTATCATTGTTCATTCAATTAATATTTTATTTTCATCATATATATTATTTAGAAATAATAAAGAAAGGAAACAAATATTAAAAACAAATAAAAATTTTGATAGTAAAAGTTAGATATAATATTTTAATTTATTAAGTTTACCTATATAATTAACCATCATAAAAATTAAAATGAGTGATACACGTAGAAAAGTAACTTCTCTAATTATATACTTTGAATTATTTGTTCCAAATAAACTTATAATAAAAAATATGTTAGTTTCTTATAGATAGTTTTATCTATGTAATTTAAAAATATATATAAAGAAAGTCTAAATCAAATTTAAAATTTAGCGAAAAAACATATTTTGAAAATATAAATAAAACATCTCTGTACTATTAATCATACAAGAAAATAGATTGATAAAGCAAAATAATTCTATAACTTAATATATATATATATATTATGTTATTTAAGATTATATTTTAAAAGAAATAAATTATTTTAATCCATCATTATTTTTGGAAACTTTTACTTGAAATCATATTATGTATAATATATATTTTGTCTATAAAATTTATCATTGTTCATTCAATTAATATTTATTTTCATCATATATATTATTTAGAAATAATAAAGAAAGGAAACAAATATTAAAAACAAATAAAAATTTTGATAGTAAAAGTTAGATATAATATTTTAATTTATTAAGTTTACCTATATAATTAACCATCATAAAAATTAAAATGAGTGATACACGTAGAAAAGTAACTTCTCTAATTATATACTTTGAATTATTTGTTCCAAATAAACTTATAATAAAAAATATGTTAGTTTCTTATAGATAGTTTTATCTATGTAATTTAAAAATATATATAAAGAAAGTCTAAATCAAATTTAAAATTTAGCGAAAAAACATATTTTGAAAATATAAATAAAACATCTCTGTACTATTAATCATACAAGAAAATAGATTGATAAAGCAAAATAATTCTATAACTTAATATATATATATATATTATGTTATTTAAGATTATATTTTAAAAGAAATAAATTATTTTTAATCCATCATTATTTTTTGGAAAATTTCCTTTTTATGAATGTATAATATTAATTTTCGTTTTTAAAATAATAATTGTTTTTTTTTTCTTTTTTTCTTTTATTATATATTTTATTTGGAAATGATGTAAAAAGAAAAAATAGAAAAGTTGATAATTGCAATTATATTTAATATTATTTAATTCATTAAAGGTAGCTATGTAATTAACCATCGTGAGAGTTAACGTGAACGTGACACATAGGAAACTGACTTCTCAAATAATATTATAGAAATTCTCCCGTGCTCATGCACGGATATAAATATTTTAAAAATAAATATGTTATAATAGATTAATTTATACTTTCAATTTAAATAATTTTATAATTTATATGTCTAATTTATATTAATAATATTATATTTGAGTTAAACATGTAAATTGATATATGTAATATCTAACCGGTTTAGTTTTTACTTGAGTATATTAGATTGCATTTACGTATTTAAATTCAACCATAATATTTTGTTTCTTTAATTATATTAATATTTTGATAATTTTATATTTTAAATTTAGGTTCATTATTCTCTTAAATATATTTTTGTGAGATTCTGTATAACATAGTTTATTTTTTGAGAGTCAAATAAACAAAATAAATTAAAATATGAATTGACTAAAAATTACATAAAAGAATGTAAAGATAATATTGAATCTCATGCATATATATATTATAAAATAGAAATAAATTGTTAAATTTAGTTAATATGTTTTGAGGTAATCATAATTTATATGCATGAGATTCAAAATAATATAATATGTTTTGAGGTATCCATAAACATATTTTAGTGAAATATTTTGTAAGATAATATGTTTTAAGGTAACCATAGTTTATATGTATAAAAATTAATAAAACAATATTATAAAATAATATATTTTTTTATTATTTTTATTAATAACAGGATTACTTTTGTTAACTTTCCTTTTTATGAAATCATATTATATATAAACATTATTAAAAAATTTTGTTCTTAAAAAATTGTAAATATTTCCTTTTTATTATATATGTTATTGAAAAAATTAAAAAGGAAACTAAATAAATATTTAATTATACAGCACTACCAAATAAAAAGAAAAACAAATTTAATAATAGTAACTAAATATAATATTTTAAATTTATTAAGTGTATCTCCGTAATCAACCATCGTGAGAATTAACGTGAGCACGACATGTAAGAAACTGACTTCTCAAATAATATTATAGAAATTCTCCGTGCTCATGCACGGATATAAATATTTTAAAAATAAATATGTTATAATAGATTAATTTATACTTTCAATTTAAATAATTTTATAATTTATATGTCTAATTTATATTAATAATATTATATTTGAGTTAAACATGTAAATTGATATATGTAATATCTAACCGGTTTAGTTTTTACTTGAGTATATTAGATTGCATTTACGTATTTAAATTCAACCATAATATTTTGTTTCTTTAATTATATTAATATTTTGATAATTTTATATTTTAAATTTATTAAGTGTATCTCCGTAATCAACCATCGTGAGAATTAACGTGAGCACTACATGTAAGAAACCGACTTCTCAAATAATATTATAGAAATTCTCCGTGCTCATGCACGGATATAAATATTTTAAAAATAAATATGTTATAATAGATTAATTTATACTTTCAATTTAAATAATTTTATAATTTATATGTCTAATTTATATTAATAATATTATATTTGAGTTAAACATGTAAATTGATATATGTAATATCTAACCGGTTTAGTTTTTACTTGAGTATATTAGATTGCATTTACGTATTTAAATTCAACCATAATATTTTGTTTCTTTAATTATATTAATATTTTGATAATTTTATATTTTAAATTTAGGTTCATTATTCTCTTAAATATATTTTTGTGAGATTCTGTATAACATAGTTTATTTTTTGAGAGTCAAATAAACAAAATAAATTAAAATATGAATTGACTAAAAATTACATAAAAGAATGTAAAGATAATATTGAATCTCATGCATATATATATTATAAAATAGAAATAAATTGTTAAATTTAGTTAATATGTTTTGAGGTAATCATAATTTATATGCATGAGATTCAAAATAATATAATATGTTTTGAGGTATCCATAAACATATTTTAGTGAAATATTTTGTAAGATAATATGTTTTAAGGTAACCATAGTTTATATGTATAAAAATTAATAAAACAATATTATAAAATAATATATTTTTTTATTATTTTTATTAATAACAGGATTACTTTTGTTAACTTTCCTTTTTATGAAATCATATTATATATAAACATTATTAAAAAATTTTGTTCTTAAAAAATTGTAAATATTTCCTTTTTATTATATATGTTATTGAAAAAATTAAAAAGGAAACTAAATAAATATTTAATTATACAGCACTACCAAATAAAAAGAAAAACAAATTTAATAATAGTAACTAAATATAATATTTTAAATTTAGGTTCATTATTCTCTTAAATATATTTTGTGAGATTCTGTATAACATAGTTTATTTTTGAGAGTCAAATAAACAAAATAAATTAAAATATGAATTGACTAAAAATTACATAAAAGAATGTAAAGATAATATTGAATCTCATGCATATATATATTATAAAATAGAAATAAATTGTTAAATTTAGTTAATATGTTTTGAGGTAATCATAATTTATATGCATGAGATTCAAAATAATATAATATGTTTTGAGGTAATCATAATTTATATGCATGAGATTCAAAATAATATAATATGTTTTGAGGTATCCATAAACATATTTTAGTGAAATATTTTGTAAGATAATATGTTTTAAGGTAACCATAGTTTAAATCCATAAAAACATAACTTCATACTCAACATATGTTTTACATATTCGAAGCATACATAATTTCATACATTAAAGTTCATACACAAAAACACGATTTCAAGGTTTTGACGGTAAAACACGATTTCATGGGTTTTGGCGGGAAAATACGATTTCACGGTTTTGGCGGGAAAACATGATTTCACGGTTTTGACAGAAAACATGATTTTGCGGTTTTGGCGGGAAAACACGATTTACGGTTTTAGCGGGAAAACGCAATTTTGCAAATTTGATGCGAAAACACAATTTTATCATTTTGATAGAAAAATGTGATTTTGAGATTTTGGCAGAAAAAAATGAAACTGTGAAAAAGATAAAGTGACAAAGCTCAGAATCGAGCTTCAGACGGCCAGAAAGGAAAATTATAATTTTCCCTAAATACATTAAGCCTATATATTTTTAGTATTTGGGCCGCTCAATGTCCATCTGATTTTGTCCATTTGGGCCATGACTATATTTGGGCGTCGACCATTTGAATAAACTTTTTTCCGATCGAATATGGGGGTATCTATATTGATTTAGACATAGATCCCGCCCATTTGACATCCGTATGTATAGTTTCTTTTCAGAACTCCTGCTTTATCTAATGCTTCTGAACAAAAAACAAATCAGGATTGTGAGTGCTCTCATAGTCATCAGAGAACCATGGTGATCGCGGGTATGAACTCAAAAGTGTCACCAATCAAATCTAGTTCTAATGGATTCCTTAATTTTGCCAATACTGTTAGGGATCTCTTTCATATTCATGTTGCTTATGCACAGAGCTCTCAAGTTACAAAATATATTTAAAGATGGTCTATGTGCCGATAAATAAGGAGGGTGACAATTCTGAAACTTACGATTTCTTTTCTATCACATGTTAATTACAAAACTCTTGAAAAATTCTAGATCGAAAAGGCTCTTTGACGGAGGCGAGTAGAAGAAACCATAAATATTATATTATGTGTGTTAAATTTGACTAGAAAGTCAAGAATCAAGTCCTATCATAATATTTTTCAATATCTAGGCTGAAATCTTATCCGACTTTTTCTTTTTTTCTTCATGTGTAAGGTTATAAATATTTCTGATTGGTTGAGAAAAACAATAATAAAAAGGCACATGATGGTTACGTGATTAACATATATTATTATCTTGAAGACTTGTGTGGGGAAATAGAGATATATTAAAGGAACCGCGTGGCGTGGAAACTACGGCTCAGATCAGCAGACGTTTTCTCTGTTTCGATAAAAAGGCGGAACTATTTATGCAGCCGACGATCGTCGTGATCTTTCGATTAGATATCGCACTCTAACAATTCACAAAATCAAATCAAATCTCTTCCTTCCTCTCTGGTTAATCCTCGAGAATCAGAAAACCCTTGAGCTTCTTGGTACGCACATCTTCAATCTTTAGAACTCTTAGTTTTTTTTTTATTGCTTTTACGTGTTATATGAGAATCTTTACGCTGATACACATTCAAATATACATTCTTATGTCCATGTATATATGTTTCTTCGAATCCGAAACAACGAATCTCGAAACAGATATTGAAGTAGATTGCTAATGGTGTGTTTGATTTTTGAAACCCTAGAAACCAGTGTTAGTATTTGAACCTCTAGTGTTTCGAACGAATCTTGATTCTTTGTTCTTCGTCTGAGATGAATTTGTATGTGAGGCGATGAGAACGGATCTTGATTATGCATGCAGGTTTCTATCGATTTGCGTCTTGATTTTTTCTCTTTTGAAGCTAATTGTTTTTTTTTTAACTGACATTAGCTTCGAAATTAGGACTAGACACCAACATCTTACTGCAACAAATAAAAACTAGGTTAACTTGTTTTCTTCTTTTTTCCACAACATATCTAATCGTCACACGGAGCTGATGCAATAATATATCTATGTTTCAGTGTTTTCTTCTTTACAGTGTTTTTACTCTTGAGATCAAAGTTTGAAAAAAAAAATGGGAGAGGATCAGAATAACAATCACAATGACAAAGGAATCTTTCACCACTTAGCTGGATTTGCAGCCGGACACTACCCACCTCACGGTCATCATGGTTATGGTCATCACGGAGCTCCTTATCCATACCCTCCTCCCCCTCCTCCTCATGGCTATCCACCAGCCGGTTATCCTCCACACGGTGGTTACCCTCCAGCTGGTTATCCTCCAGCCGGTTACCCTCCTGCTGGTTACCCTCCAGCTGGTTATCCACCTCACGGTTATCCCGGTCCATCTCACTCTGGTAATTTTATCCTCAACATTTGTTTTCTATCTCATACCAATGACGTCTGTGTATTCTGTTTTTATAAAATGATTCCACAATTAAGGGCGTCAATCTTTAGCATTGTTAAATGCAAAAATGGCTTTTGAAAAGACATTTAGGCATGATGATGATTTGGAAAAACAACTTATTGTTACAGGACACCACCACGGAGGTATGGGAGGGATGTTAGCGGGTGGAGCGGCTTTGGCAGCTGCGGCAGTTGGTGCTCACCATATGTCTCACCACGGACACTATGGTCACCACCATGGTCACGGATATGGCTACGGGTATCATGGTCACGGTAAGTTCAAACACGGCAAGTTCAAGCACGGGAAATTCGGGAAGCATGGCATGTTTGGAGGGAAGCACAAGGGGAAATTCTTCAAGAAATGGAAGTGATTGTATTCCAAAAGATTGATCATATTCAGAGACTATACATTATCATTTTGTAATAACAACAAATATTGACGTCTCTGAGGAAGTTACATGGTTATTTGTGAGCCTTAACTTTTAAGAGCTTAAACAGTAATGATCGTTCTTGGTTTGGTTTAATGAAGCTTTTTTCTTTTGTTTACATTGGCATGCATAAAATTAACTCCCTTTTGGTAGTCGGAAACTGAGATCCACTTGTTTGAAAACCCTCGATTCTTATGTATTGATGGAGAATCTTCAATAAACCTCATCTTTTTCTTTTTTACAGTGTTTGATTACTCTTGAGAGCAAAGTTTGAAAGAAAAAAATGGGAGAGGATCAGAATAATCACAATGACAAAGGAATGTTTCACCACTTAGCTGGATTTGCAGCCGGACACTACCCACCTCACGGTCATCATGGTTATGGTCATCACGGTTATGGAGCTCCTCATCCATACCCTCCTCCCCCTCCTCCTCATGGCTATCCACCAGCTGCTTATCCTCCACACGGTGGTTACCCTCCTGCCGGTTATCCTCCAGCTGGTTACCCTCCAGCCGGTTACCCTCCAGCTGGTTATCCACCTCACGGTTATCCCGGTCCATCTCACTCTGGTAATTTCATTCTCAACATTTGTTTTCTATCTCATACCAATGACGTCTGTGTATTCTGTTTTTATAAAATGATTCCACAATTAAGGGCGTCAATCTTTAGCATTGTTAAATGCAAAAATGGCTTTTGAAAAGACATTTAGGCATGATGATGATTTGGAAAAACAACTTATTGTTACAGGACACCACCACGGAGGTATGGGAGGGATGTTAGCGGGTGGAGCGGCTTTGGCAGCTGCGGCAGTTGGTGCTCACCATATGTCTCACCACGGACACTATGGTCACCACCACGGTCACGGCTTTGGCTACGGGTATCACGGTCACGGTAAGTTCAAACACGGCAAGTTCAAGCACGGGAAATTCGGGAAACATGGCATGTTTGGAAAGCACAAGGGGAAGTTCTTCAAGAAATGGAAGTGATTGTTCTCCAGAATATTGATCCTATTCAGAGACTATATATACATTTATCTTTCGTAACAACAATAATTGAAGTCTCTGAGGAAGTTACATGGTTACTGTGAGCCTTAACTTTTAAGAGCTTAAACAGTTATGATCTTTCTTGGTTTAAATTTAGTGAAGCTTTTCTTTTGTTTACATTGGCATGTATAAAGTTATCTCCCTTTTGGTAGTGGGAAACTGAGATCCACTTGTTTGAAAACGATCGATTCTTATATATTGATGGAGAATCTTCAATAAACCTCATCCTTTTCTTCTTTACAAGAACCAATGAATTCTAGCTAGTTTCTTCCAAACTTTCTTTGGTCGCATATCAAATACATGTAGTGAAAAGTAAATACAGTACATGTGTGCATTGTATTCTATGTACTGATATCTGAAAGTACCTGTGTATATACATGTACAGCTATCTGAACTTTTTTTTTTTTTGGAGATTGCTAGCTAAAATGTAAGACCGTGATATCTGAACTATTTAAATCGAATACGAATCATCGTAATTTTCTAAAATAGCCGATCCATGCCGACTCCAAAAGAACGTGTCACTATTATGCTAAAGCAGCGGTGAGAAACAACGATTTCACGCTTTGTTGCGATATAATTACGCATTGACAGCGTTGTGGTGGACGAGTCTTATAGATGACGAAATGTCGACGTTCGACAGACACAGCATAAAAAGACAAAGCCTAATGCCGTCTTAACTCAATACACCTCTTCGATGCGAGAAACAACATAATATATTCTTCAACCTCCTGATGTCCATTATTTTCTTGATTCAAATTGTACCAAACATTTTCCTTCATCTTTTGCTCTTATAATCTCAAGCTATAAAGGGAAGAGAATCATTTGTACTGTTTGTTGGGTTTCTTACTAGTAAGTGAATTGTTTTGCAATTAGAATGGTGACAGACGGTAACTTTGGACTAAAGCATCAGAATCTTTTTTTTTCCTTGCTTTTATAATAGTAATAGGTTAGGCTTTCTTGGAATTCGTCGCCATGTGAGTATAGTTACAAGATTTCCTCCTAAGTTTCCAATTCTTATTGACCTTACTCCGGTATTAAAATAAAAGTTAACAATTCACTAATTGTGCGCAAAGTTAAAATTGCTGATCAAGGACCCCATCGTTGATCAAGAAATTAATAATTTATATTTCACAAAATTTGGTTTTCATTCTCTGTCGTATGCAAATTATTGCAGGTTGTAAAATCAAAAATCTGACTCACAGATATTAACAAATGATTTGAAGTTGCAACCCATGTTCAAGAGAGTCAAGAGTACTCCTCCTTTGGGTAGTCCTCTTCTTCACCAATAATTTACCAACTAAATGAAAGGTACTTAACCTCTATATGTAACTTTCCCATTACCAAACCATAATAAAACTAATAAGCATCAAACATATCTTCAAGTATCAAACCTATCTTCTTATCTATACATCATCCTCAAACAACTTTGACAACGCGTAAAGATACATAAACACACACACCAAATGTATTATCTACTCATCTTTTTATTGTATTTATTTATACACACTTCATAAGTAAATTCGTCCATTTCTATACACAATGCTCACAGTGCTCATTTACTAATCTAGAATACTTAACAAAGAAAAGAAACGAATATAAAGATAAAGCTAAAGCATAAAACATCAATTAAATATATTGATACAATTTTTTCTCTGTCATCTATTAGCTCAACATTCTTACAAATAATGCTATTGTACACAAAAGATCATTGTGTTTGTACTTTATAATAAAAAGAGACCAACAAGCTTACCGCCAAATCATTTGCTTCACGTAAAGCGAGACCATCTAACTACCTCTTTGAAAAAAAGAAACATACATTCTGTGGAAAAAAAAATATTAAAACACACTATTTATCTCTTAATTCTAATCTAAAGAAAGTTGGTTTTAAAATGATGTTATTAAATAATAATAAAAATAACACATGTCCTTTTATTTTCTAAATAAATAATTATTATTTGGTTCATAGATATATTAGTTAAACAACACAGGAAAAAAAATACACTCTTTTATCAAAGAGAACCAGAAGATAAGGAAGCAGGGAGGATAAAGACATTTCACCTCACCATCTCCTCCTACTTCTTCTTCATCATCTCTCTGTCTTCTGTAATAGAAACACAACCAAATGGGTTCCATGTCAAACCCAAATCCATGGTCTCCATACGACTCCTACAACGACTGCTCTCAAGGAGTCTGCAACATCTACTGCCCGCAGTGGTGTTACCTAATCTTCCCTCCTCCTCCTCCTTCCTTCCTCGACGACGAAGACTCCTCTCCCTCCGCCTTCTCCCCTCTCCTCATCGCCCTCATCGGAATCCTCGCCACCGCCTTCATCCTCGTCACCTACTACACTCTCATCTCTAGATACTGCCACCGCCACGGCCGCGAAACCTCCTCCTCCTCCTCCTCCGAACCTTCCGGCGGTGTATCCAACTCCAATGGAGATGGACTCAACGACGCCCTGATCAAATCGATTACGGTTTACAAGTACAGAAAGGGAGACGGACACGTGGACGGTTCTGATTGCTCGGTTTGTTTGAGCGAGTTCGAAGAGGACGAGAGCTTGAGGCTGTTGCCGAAATGCAACCACGCGTTTCACCTACCGTGTATCGACACGTGGCTGAGATCTCACTCTAACTGCCCTCTCTGCCGCGCTTTCGTCACGGGGATCAATCCGGTAACTAACCAATCGAACGCCGTTCATCCGATCGCGACGGAATCTGTTGACCGCGGCGGAGGAGAAACCGGGGAGGTTAGTTTAACCGCGGCTGGGTACAGTCACCGAACCGGCGATTCCGTCGCCGTCGTCGTGGAAGATCTGGAGATCGGATCACGATCGCAACCGCCGGAGGAGCGACGAGACGCGACGAAGGATGGAGACGATTCGCCGCCGCCGATTCGGAGATCGGTGTCGTTGATCGCCGATGTTCTGCGGGAGATTGAAGACGGCGAGGGAGACGATGTATTCGCCGGAGTCGGAACTTCACAGCAGCGGCAGAGAGAGGAAGATGGTTACGGCGGTGGGAAAATTCCTCCGGCGACGGCGGCGATGAAGAGATCGGTATCGACGGGAAGATTCATCTTCTCGAGGTCCGATCGAGGTAGAAATTACAGTTTACCCAATTAAATATTGTGAAACATTATTTGTTATTTAAAACTTTTTTACTGTATTTAGTAAATTAATGATAATTCATACACTTCACTACAAAGATCTATCCAGTGATCACTTTTTTCCAAATGATGAAAAAAGTAAAAGTGATTATTACTTTAAGTACTTCTGTTCTCTCCTAAATTTATGGAGCGTACAATACAAGTTGTAAAGCAATGTGATTTATTTTATTTTCAAGGAAAACCGTCGGTGAGACTTGAGAGAACATTACTTTTTTAATAAGAAAAAGTATTTAATATTAAATTTTTGTTATACTCCATAGATTTGATAATCTTTTTTTTTTTCGTAACATGGATTTGATAATTTATTAGCGAATAATGTTTATAAAAACATTGTGTAATTTCGTTTCTGGTCTGTTATTGATATTTTAATCGGCAAACTTTTAAATTTACTAAAAATGTGAAAATACAAAGTTATAATGAACATTGTATCTTGTTAACCAAAAAGGAATACAAAACAGGGAGAGTGAATAAGAATGTATGGTTCTCCCAAAAAAAAAAAAAAAGGGAGAGTGTGAATCAGAATGACAGAATGTATGCTGCTCTCATGAGCTTAAGCATCCATGACCGTATTGCAAACAAGGTCCTTAAATATATCGGTCATATATAGATGATAACTGATATAGCCAGCCATGTCCTGAAATAAAGTTGCCCAACAGTCAAAATCTTATCCTTCACTTCCAAAGCCACCGTGTCGTATTATTGAATTTTCCAACACACCACGTCTGAATCTGTCAAGTGTGTTTGCCACAATAGATACTTATTTCAGATTTTGTTTGCATTGCATTTTTGAAACATTGCATGTTTTCAAGGAAAAGAGGTCGTATTAGGGTACATTAAAAACACAATTCCAAAACATATACAATACAACACCTTTCATTTCCCTTTAAAGTATATAAAATGGGTAAATGTGAACATGATGACCTTTGCATATATATAATCCAAAAGAAACATTGTTGACAGAAGAAAAGCTGGAGATCAGATAAGAATCTTTGATACATGGAAGACTCCTTCTGAATAATGATCATCTAGTGTCGTCTGAGTGGAGCAGAAAATGAAGAAAATCATGTACGGTTATGGGTCCTATGGACCCAACAAAAATCATATTAACCACTCGTCAATACTCAGTACTATACAAATTTAGAAGAAAAAAAACAGTAACTTAATGATCTTCTTGGATCATGATTCATGAATCATGTCTGAAGGAATCTCATAGAAATATAAATAAACGAAGTCACGGGGATAATCTATCACACAAAGATTTTAAAACGAAAACCACACAAAGAAATTGTTTTTATGAATCATGATATCTTTTCGTGAGCTTGTGTCTCTCTTTCACGCTGTGTATGATTTTTGTTAGAGTGTTTTGCCTTTTTTGTGAGCATGTAAGCATATGCATAACCCAATCATAACAAAACTAATATATGATTATATGTACTAGTAACCTAATTAACCTTACCCTACATAGACAAAATCATGCGGCACGCCTGGAGAAACATGTACAAATATGTTAGAGACATGGATCTATATTAAAGGCTAGATAAAAATGTGTACATATATGTTAGAGAACTGGCCATAGATGTGAACAATGTGCAAAACATCAGGGTTACACAATGACATTTATTTTATACTTTTCAAAAAAGTGGAAATCATGTATTAGACATCGTGAACATTTTGTGGCATCTTGGTTGATAACACGACCACCATATATACATAACATGTAGTCTTAATGATCTTAT